>ML996091.1:1187041-1392067 GCA_010093895.1 Myriangium duriaei CBS 260.36
CTTTGCCGTGTTATACGACTCGAGTAACTCGACTCTCTACCGGAGTCATAAGCTGCCACCTACTTTGCTGGTACCTGGTGCCTTGGCCCTCTTCTGGCCCTTTATTAGCCGGGGGGGTGTGGTAGTCACTTATCCCTCGCGCACTGTGGGACGTTGGCTCTGACTTACCCGCCCGGTACGTGCCTGATCGACCTCTGGCCCGGGGGCCTTGTGGGGCAACTACTCCCTGGCCCTGTGCCTGTGTTCACTGTTCATGTATAAGCTCAGGAACTACAGTTGGCGACGTCGAAGTAAATATCATTCAGTTGAGGGCGGCTGCTCACTACGTTAGTACCGCTCGGTTGCCTCATCGCAGCTTCGGGATATAGCGATTGACCAGCAAGCCGTCGCCCACGCACCAGGAAGGGGGAAGCAGCCATCAGACAGGAACAGGAAACCAGTGTGTATTGATAACGCTATGCAGACCTCCCTCTCGCTTCTTATATTCCAGACCTCAATCCCTCCCCTCCCCTCCCTCTCCTTGCCCACCATCATCCCGCCTCCTCTTCCTCCACCAATCCAGTTTCACACTCCCCTTCCAGCTCGTCCTCTCCTTGCCCTGCCCCTTCTTCCCATCAGACTCGGGTGATCCACCCCCACTCTCTCCGCTCTGATCGCGGGTCTGCCCTTGGCCCCAACTAACGCTCCTCCCTCCCTGGGGCCTCTTCCCGGCCTCGCCCTCGCCCTCGCCCTCGTCTTCCTCTCCTACTCCAACTCCAAGCGCAGACCCGTACATTCCCGCAGGCGCGGTCTGCCTCTTTCTCCTCCTCTCCTCTTCCCCACTTCCCTTTCCCCGTAACGGACTGGGACTGAAACCAACAGTCTTCTTCCGCGGCCTAGGCGTCACCCCACCCACAGCCACCTCTTCATCCCCTGTCCTTGTACCACGACGCGGCGTACCCCCAGCCCCCTGCTGGGAAGGCGGGAACCAATTCCGCTCATCCCGCAACTCGTCCCACACCGCCTGCACTTCTTTGATAGTCGAGCGGCGCCGACGCGACTGCGCGGCGAAACTATTCCTCCGTCCTGACGCAGAGCGGGGTTTTCTTTTCCCATTCTTAGTGGGTAGAGGCGTAGAAGTCGACGTCGTCGCGCGCCTCAGCAGGGGGTCGCGCTCATTCGCCTCCGGCGCATCGAGGAGCAGGTCTGGGAATGCGTCTGTTTGTGTCGGATCCTCTTCGTCGTCAGACGGATCGTCGCGGTAGGCATTGCGTGGGTTGTCAAAGTAACTCCGCAGCGGCGTCTGGACGTCGTTGGAGTCTTCATTGACGAGGCCGAGTCCTGGCGCGAGGGCGGAATGGGGGAGGTCGGCTTTGAGGGCGCCGCCTTCGTAGGAGGGGTCTTCGGCGGACTCGGAGTCGAGGCGCCAGCTCAGGGCTAGGACGCCGGTGAGGAGGACGACGGTGCCGAGGGCAATGAGGCCGGAGTGTAAGGGGGAGAGGCGATCGGTCTGGCGGAAATAGATTAGGCCGTCGAGGATGGCGATGATGTTGTAGATGCAGAAGACGAAGGGGTAAAGGATGGAAGTGCTGACTAGCTTGAGGCCATGGTGGAGGTAGTATAGTTGTGTTAAGGCGAGGAATAAGAATAGGAGTAGGAGAGCCCATGCTTGTGGTCGGTCGAATTGGTTCTTCTTGTCGACTATCGTACGAACGAGGAGCTCAACTGCGCTTTTTGCTAGTAGTAGGGCGTGTGCGGATAATATGCCGGATACGAGGCCATACGACATGCCTCTAATTAGGCGAGCGCGTGGTGTGGCGCGTCGATGAGGAGGGAGTATGCGTCCGAGTACAAAGAGCAAGACAAGGATGGCCACGACAAGTAGCAAGGTGAGGATCATCCAGATCAAAAAGCCTTTCCGAACAAGCAATTCAAGGAGCTGGTCGAGCGTGTGGCTGGGTTCGGGAAGGGCGGAGAACAGGCTGATAAGAATTGCGCCAATGACGACAAGAAGGGTTCCTAGAGCGGTGCGGCGAGTGAAGGGTTCGTGGAGAAGGAGTGATGCGAGGAGGGAATTGAAGACCAGGCCGGAAGCCTGGAGCGTAGATAGGAGTGGTAGAGGTAGAGTTGTGATTTGAATGCTGGAGCCGACGATGTTGGACAGTAGGAAGAGCAGCATGCCGATCTGCCAGCGTCGTCGCCGGTATGGTGCTCTTTTCGGTATGTGTTCTTCTTTCTCATCCTCGAGAATGTGCGACTTGCGCTGTAGGGTAAGACCGACCGACTGAACGCAGGTGGAAACAAGGCCGACTACGACACCGAGCTAGTGGCGGTCAGCACGTGAGGACAGACTGGAGGAGACGTAGAGGTACATACGGCTACCAGGCCCCCGGGTGATAAAGAAGCCATGTCGAATTCGAATGCGGCGCTAGTACGAGAGTAGTAGAAGTCGCGAATGTTACCGGCTCATGATGGCAAGGCCGAGGAGCAAGGCAAGGAGCAGCGAAGGTTGGAGCTGAGGGATGGCGTAAATTGACCGGCTGTTGTGTATAAGATGATATGTTGCAGATGTGTGCTGAGTGACCAGAAGCAGGTGATTAGGGCTATTGACAAGCTCGACGAGGCAGAATGGCCAAATGATAGCTGGGTGGCAGAAGTCGGACCACCTGATGCAAGCAGCCTTGACCGCGGCGGCAACTCGAAACAACATTATCTCATGAATCAGACTCTCCGTTGGGCGACGTTGAATGACTTAAGGCAGCTGGAAAGTGCTAAAAAGTGCTAAAGAATGCTAATTAGCTGTTTCTTCGCATCTAAAAAGTACTAAAAGCTGCTAATTGGTCAGATTCTATTTCGTCGGCTAATAAAGCATCTAAAAGCAGATAATGCAAATTTATTAGCAATTTGAAAATTATAATATATTAAGATAGCTTCTATATTAGATTGTACATTAATAATGACTTTCTTATATCTATAGTATAATTCAGATATTAATAAATATAATTAAGTTAACTAATAACTAGTTTTTAACTATTAAACTGCAATGTTCAGTTTATAAATGCTAACAGAATTAGACATTTAAAACTCCATTTTCGAAAGTTGTATAGATCGATCTTATTTACTTCTACTATAATTATTATGCCTTTTACTATAACAAATAAACTTAGAAAGAGTATATATAGAGATCAAAGATAGACTTATATTCGTTATAGATATAATAAAGTAAGGCTTAGACTCGAGTTAATAGCAATATAAGAGCATAAAGCTGACTTCTTAATGTTTAGATCTAGCTTTAATGAAATCGTATATTAGATTCTAAAGATAGATATTAAACATCTACAAATAATTATATAAGCTAATTTTAAAGAAGAACATATTATATACTAGTTTAATATTATAAAGAATAGGTTATGTTTAATTCTTCGTTAAATAAAAGTAGAAAAGTCTTTAAAGCTAAAACAAGAATAAGTTTAAGTACTTTAATATCTAATATATTTGTATAATAATACTATACTTATTGTTTAGACTAGTTATAATAAAAGTATAATGTTCTATATATTTTCAATCTTAAAAGGAACTATTATTGTCCAAATTATTCTATTAATAAAGCTTAGTTAAAAATAAGCTGAAACAATTAGCTAGCTATATAATATAAGACTATATTTTATCTTAGCAAAATTATAGAATGCAGAGACCTTATTTAATATCTAAAAAGACATATATATATATATTATACTTAGTCTAGAACAAGCAATATCTTTTCAGTTCTACTTTCTTTTATAAGAGCTAATAACTATAATAAAAATTGATCTTATAGCTATTAATAAGCTATATTTAATATAACAATAGTAAGACTTTCGACCAAAATATATTATATTCTTATAATTGCAATCTATACTTTTAAATAATATTCTTTAATTTAGCTATATAATAACCTTATTATTAGACTTTAAAAAACTAATAATATATATTGTAGGCTTCTAACTATAAAGCTTTAGAAAGTTTAAGATTAAGATTATTCGTACAATAATAGACTAGAATAATATATCTCTTATTATATTATCTGTTACTTATAATAACAAACTTAACAAGTATCTAGACTTTTTATTAGATCAGTCTATTATTAGTTCTAAACTAACATTTAGATATATCGAATATATAGTAATATTTGTCGACTTTAAAATAAAGATTTATAAATATATAAGCTATTTGCAAAAAAGATTAATAGAAGCTATAATAAATAGTAAATATTTATTTTATTATGCATATAGAAGGAACCTTAAGTTTAATATATTATAAATAGTCTAAGAATATCATTTTTATTGCCTTTTATTAGATAAGGACATTAAATAGTCTAAATTCTATAAAAAGGAATCTAAGATCTGCATTATAATAGCTATTTCTATTTTAGATACTAAGATAAACAATTGTTAGATAAAATGAATTGTTATTGTTAAATTCCTATTAAATAATATGTCTAAAGAAGTATAATAACGATTAGGTTAAACAAGCCAAAATAGTCTTCTAAGTAAAGGATATCTAATATTATCTTAGTAGGTTTTTGACTTGTCTTTGTAGCGACTATAGCTATTAGATATATTATCTATCTTATTAAATATAAATAGTATATTATTGCAAAGTTAGACATTACTAGACTATTAGAGTCCGAGTATAAACTAAATAAACTGTAGAGACTAAATGCAAATAGAGCCTATAAAGTAACGCTATTATATAAAACAATAGAATAAATAAGAAAGCTAATATAGATCAAAATTAGATCTAGTATAATTCCTAATACTTAATACGAACTACATTCGATAAGGTTTCCTTAAGTATTTTAAAGAGTATAAAAGTATATCTATACTATAAATAAATTGTTATATTAGATATAATCACATGTTCTAAGATCATAGAAACCAATGTTATACATTAATAAAGCCTAGAAAGCTAAAAGCATCTTAAGTAGATACAAAAGTATACTTTATATATCTATCCATTAATAATTAATGTAATTATATAATAAAGATTGTATACTAGAATCTTGCTTAATGCCATCTAATAGCATCTGTTGTATTTATGCCTTAAGAATTGCAATATAAGCTCACTAATATATTCTGTCATTTGCATTATAATTAACCTTAGCTATTAGAATCTTTTAAGAAGATAAAAGCATATATATTAACATTTAAAGAATGATCCTATAATTGTCTATCTAAAAAAAGACTTAATCTATTTATACAGAAGACAGCCTTAGATTTTTATCCTAGATAGGACAATTTCAAACATTAAAGGAAGTTTCGGTTATCAGATATAGGTAGTCTTACTTTATCTATAGCTTCTATTAACAGCTATAAGAGTTGTAAAGCTTAATATGATACCCTTACTTATTCGATAGCACATCGGCATACTATAGCTGCATCTATTATACCAACAAGATCATATCTATCTAATATTGTCTATTAGATATTGAAGTCTATTACAATAAGATCACAACTGTCTAATATTGTTTACTAGATATTGGAGTCTTTACTGGTTCTAGAAATGCTGCTACAATCAGCCTACTTGCTAAATGAACATTTGTTAGGATTTTTAGAAGACTTAATGCAGTTAGATAATAATAACGAATGTTTTAAATGATCTTCTTTTTCTTTATAAAGTAACTCTCCTACAAATTCGTAGATGTTATCAGATAACTCTCTTAGGTTTCATAAAGAGCTAATACAATTAAACAATATCTACAGAATACTAAAGATGTTACTATTAATTCTAATAATTGTATATTCTAATGTTATATCGATCTAAGACTTCTTAGTATTGCATAAGCTTGTACAGAATCTAGTTTTGTTATTATGCTATTTAGAAGATATATAACTAGAAGACCTGATCTAATTAGAAGAGTCACTACAGATGTCACCTTATTAAAGCCAATATTAGTGTAGTTTTAAGATATAAGCTGAAAGATCTAGTCCAAAAGGTCTGCTTATCGACATATTAAAAAAATGGAAATTTATAACCTTATATAGTAGCAAAATTGCAGGGTTAGATTATGTCTTAGAAAAACAAGACTATAATATCGATCATTTGGCTTATTAGCGACTACAATTTAATATGTTATTTAATAGTAAAGTTAAGCCTAACTTTGTAATAAGAGTTAAAAATCATAAATCGCTAAATAAGTAAAAGTTACTTCAAATAATAGATTAATAATGCTGATGAACTATCTAATATTAAAATTAATAATAATATATGAAGCAGATCAAATTTATAACTTCAGCACTTTTCAACACTTTAAACTTAGCAAGTTTAAAGGATTAAGACTATTAAATTAACTACAGCTTCATCTATAAAATGCTAAAGATAGCTAATTAGTTTAAAGCTTAATCTTCAAAATGCTAAAGACTATTAATTAGTTCAAGGCTCGGCCTTTAAAGTGCTAAAAGCTATTAATTAGCTAGAAACTCAAGCTTCTATAACTAATGAACTTCTTAGCTAGATTTTGGATCTAAAAAGTATATAAGATACTATCTTATAATAGATTATCTAACAATCCTATACTTAGCATTGTACAAATCTGCTAATAAAAAAAGGTGCTATAACTAGCTAATAGAAAAAGGTGCCATAACCTAGCTAATAGAAAGAGATGTTATAGCTGACTAATAAAGAGAGATCGATGGCCAGGTCTTTAGGTTTTAATTACTATAATTAACTAGACTATAAAGATAAGCAAGAAGGCCGAAATCTTGTAGAAACTCATAGACTAGTACTATAAGACTTACAAGAACATAATAAGATTGAATCATTATCTATTACCTTAGATTCTAAAGCCTAATCTCTTCTTTTAATAAATCTCTTTACAGTTATTATAAGAGCAACAAAAAAGATGTCTTTTTGTTACAGAAACCTACCTATATATGGGCCACTATAAAGATGATATTAGCATCTTTAATAGATCATTCTATTGTTGCTTTTATAACAGACCTTGCCACTACAAAAGTGACGATGAAGCTATAATATGTCTTCTTGCCTTCGTGCCCTCCGAGGCTGGGACACTATAAGAGCAACAATGAGGATGCAGCGTACCCTCTAAGAAGCCAGGGCACTATAAAAGTGACAACAAAGATACGACATATCCTTCGAAAGGCCGAAGCACTATAAGAATAACAATAAGGATATAGCGTGCCTTTCGAAAGTCTAAGTTACTATAAAAGTAACAATAGAAATGTCTGCCGAAAGGCAATATATAAAGACATAATTTGGTAGTACTGTTCTTAGCCTACTCTAATATTAGCAAATTCTAAATGTAGTCTAAAAGCATTCTTCCTTCGTTATACTAAGTTTGTTGCATTTCTAGACATAAAGCAGTTAACTTGCAAGCGATTCTTCTTATAGACTATTAAAGAGCATTAATTGACTTAGAGTCGAATCCAGAAAATACTAAAAAATGATTAAACATTCCTATTAGTCACTTTATAAAGCTAACTCTATAATAAATTAATTATATCTAAATACTTGTTATAATAATAGATAAAATAATATTATAGCAACAACAAATAAAGACAACAAAGAAAAGTACTAGAAAATGCTAAAAAGTGTCTTTAATTGTTTGTCGCAACTCTTATTTCTATATACTATTGCCTTCTCATTTTTTTTTTTAAAAAAAATACAATATATAATATTATATAGTCAGCTGCTAGCTTACATTATATATAGAAGTCCTATCTAAGAAAGGGATAGTTATTTCAAACCCAAATAGACTCCTATTACTTTGTAATGACTTATTGCGACTCCAAGCTACACTAGAGCTAAATAAATAATATAATAATAATAAGAAGATTAAAATGAGAATACTAACAGTAATAATAGAACTATGTTCCACCTTCTGTTGCTCCTTCCTTATGTTCCTTTATAAGTTGAACAATAAAAAACATTAGTATAATATAAGACTAACCTAGCTATTAGACTTCTACCTCTATTATCATTTCTTCTCTTAGTAGCGCCTTTATAAGTTCAACTATTAAGAAAATGTCAGTATAATATAAAGACTAACCTAGCTGTAGCCTACTATTACTATTACTATTACCACTATTGCCGCTGCCGCTGCCGTCGCCACTATCTCCTTTTATAGCACCTGCCGATGCCAACGACGACGACAACGATAACAATAGTTGAGGTTTTTACCTCCCTAATCTAAAGGAATCAAGGAATAAGCTCTTTAACTCTAAACCCTAAAGCTCAGAACAAATGCCGCCTTTAGCACCACCATTACCACCACTATTACCACTATTGCCGCTACTGCTGCCGCTGCTGCTGCCATCGCTACTGCCGTCGTTATCTTTTCCTCCGACAACGACGATTCTAGCGTCGGCCGTCCCCTTGACGCTGTAGTAGTAGCAGCAGCAACAGCAGCAGCAATAGCAACAGTAACAGCAATAGCAACAGTAGTAGCAGCAGCAGACGCCGCATGCTGTGCCTGTGTTCGACCCTAAACGCACATTAATAGCCTAGCTATTAATATCATATAGTAGTTATTAAAGAACGATTCTGTTCCTATACTATTACCAGCTATCAGGCTATTGGTAGTACCATATGTAAGTATAGTATATAGCATTAACTCTTTATAAGTCAAAAAATTGATCGAATATCGGCTTAATTATAGAGACAGCTTTAAACTGTTAGCTTTTTAAGAAGGCACATTGCATTCGATGCTAAACTACTAGAAAAGAATATTAAATATATACCTAACAAACATATAGATAAGTAGCCTATATAACCCCTACATGCACTCGATGCTAAGTACAAATATAGCCTAATAGTTGTTCATATAGCAGTAACTCTGAAGGTTCTACTATCCCTAAAGAGAATATAAAGAGAAAGGGAAGGATGCTGGATTAATAGTATAAGACAGAAGGGAAGATAATAAAAGCTAAGAAAGCTTAAGTAAACTAAAGTCTGTCTCCTTCATCTTCTGTGTTTCTAACTTGAGATAGTAACTTAGTAGCCTTTTATAACGAACAGCCTATCGTTAATAATAAACAAAGCTAACAAGTTGCAACGAAGATTCTATAAAAGAGCTGCAAGATAAAAAGGCAAAGTAAGCTTAAGCATTCTAAAGGATTCTTTACTATCTATTACTTCTAATCTAAAGCAGTAACTTAGTAGCCTCTTATAGCAAACAACCTGTCGTTAGTAATAGATATAGTAATAAGTTCTAATAATGGACTTATAAGAGAATAGTATATGTATTTAATGTGGTTTTCTCTTTTTAAAACTATTACTTGTAACTATATTCTGCTACGATGGCTTATCTTGCTAAAACTCTATTGCAATTCATAAACTATCTATAACTTATAATAATAAAAAGTACTTAACCTTATTAATTATGCAAAAGATAACGTTATAATATTTGTAATTAAACTTCGAAAGCTTTGCTTTGTATACTTTATTATTTACAACACTTTCTAATAGTTATCAGACTAAGCTTCTAGCTAATCAGTACTCTTTAGTATTTTATAGAAAGGGCTTTTAGCTAATCAAATACTTTTTAGCACTTTATAGACTGAACTGTTAGAATACCAAAACTAAAGACTATATATGCATTATCTACTTTATAGCAATAGATCTGCAAAAAGAAATATATATAATAACATTAATTAATAAAAATAACTAGATCTTAATATTTAATAACATTAAACGATAATGCTTTTTTAAGTTAATAAAGCTAAATAAAGACTTCTTTTTCTTCTTTTTTAACAATTGTATTATGCTTCTCTTCTGTAGCTTAACCTTAATTTTAAAAGAAGCAATGAACTGCTAAAAGACATTAGAAATGTATCTAAAGATTGGCATCTTTATAGCGATAGAAGTGTTAAAGTAAGGACTATAAGATAGAAATTGTAGGCCATTGCTATTCTATATAGAAGAATAGACTTCTATCTTTATAAAAGTATATAGTCTAAAATCAAAAAACAGACAACAATCCTGCTCTTAATATATATACATTAGTAAAACTAAACATATCTAATAAACCTAGCTAGACCAAGCTAGTATAGAGTATTCGAGCATTATTATGAAAACATAACATTTTAGATCCTATATAAAGCTTAATGCCTTCTAAAGCTAAAGAATAGAATAGATTATATATTATTATAGTTATCTAACTAATAAGCAATCTTTAGCATTTTATAGATTAAGCCTTAGGCTAATTAGTAGTCTTTAGCATTTTATAGATTGAATATATAGAGTCATATACTAATTAATAATCTTCTTTTTAAACATCTTAAGAGTTTATTGTAGCATTATTATATCTTTTATCTACTATTTGTATATAGTCTTTAAAGCTGCTATTATGTAAAGTATCGGCTTTTAACAATTAGTTAAATATAAGAATATTATACTATTAAACGACTATATTTTAGTTGAATCTAGTAATTTTGTTTTCGAGAAGGTCGATATTAGCCTTAAAAATGTTCTTCGATTTAAATACATTATTTAGTCTATCTAATATAATAATATAAAAATGATTATATCTTTCTATATATAATAACATAACTAAATTGAAGATATTATAGTGAACATCCTTTTTAGTATGTTTCTTAGAAACTCGCTTATTAAAAACCTTTTTTATAGATGTTCTAAGTTTAACTAATAGATAAGAAATGAAGCATATATTACTTAAAACTTTTTTAATAATATAAGTAGAGTTACTTATGCATTTTAAATCGTTCTTAAGAATACCATTTAAATATTTAAGACTTAAGTTAATAGCTTTATATAAATTGGGCTTTCTATTTCAGTTTACTAGATTAGAAGATAAAAGTGTCTTTTAGAGTTCTAATATACATATTTTGTCGTCTAAAAGCCATTTCTAATATAGCATTTCTATTATATAATTGATCTGTCTAATATTAAAAAACATAATAAGAAGATGATTAAAGATAAACTACATTAATCTAATATTAGCCTTCTTAATAACATACTTCAAAGTTAGAAAGGCTTCAACTTGCTATAACAAATGACATATTATAGTAAAATATTTGTTGCTATAAGCTTTCGATAATCTATTATAGTTAGATTTTCTATTCCAAATATCGAAAATAAATGCTACTTATTTGACTTCTTCTATTGTAGTAATTATTATTGTAGTCGATATTTTTGTAATATATTTATTAACTATATTAAGATTACTAAACTTAATATACGATATTTAATATATATCAGATTTAGTCTAGTATTTACTAAGCATTTAATAGAAAAAAGAAAAGACTTAAATAAAGAATAATTAGCATATTAATAGCTCTATAAGATAAAACTATAGTATGTCCTATGTTATTTGCTTTTATTCTATATATATTGCATCTAATTTAATCGTATATTAGGAATATGTTCTTTCTTTTGCAATCTAATAGGTACATATATTTATTTATAGAAGATTTATATTAGTATAAAACAACATTATAAGATCAAATATATATTAGTGTTTGTTAAAAGCTGAAATATATGCCTTTGTTTTAGCTTTAACTAATTGCAAATAATATGCCATTATTTGATCACTATATATGATCTATAAGCAATCTTTAAAATAAAGACTATTGAAGTTATCTATTAAGTCGAGCTATTTAAGAAACAGATTATAATACACTTTATATATATTATCTATTATTCTTTTGTTCTTTTATATAAGATTAAGCTATTAAAATTCGATCTTCTAAGTATATAATCGTTTGATCTTTAGAAGTAATAATTCTTAATTATTAAAAAAGCATATCTGTTTTATAACTTAATAATATAAGGTCTTCAAAATATCCCAAATTAAGAAACTAATAATATGTTTATTAATATTATTATTATTCTTTAATAGTACTAATGTATTATAATAGGTCTTTATTTATAATAATATAGATAGATTATATATCTATTAATATAGTCCAATTAATAGTATATTAAGACATTATATAATTATTACATTTATAAAGTTTATTATCTTTGTTATCTTTCTAATTATCTTTCTATATATATTCTATTAAAAATTCAAGTTGTTATAGCAAAATATAGCTTATTAATGAGTTCTAAACTTAAGAAGTTGTTCTTATAATTATATATTAGTAATCGACTATTTTATTAAGAAAACTAGATAATGACTTTAGTATATTAAGAAAGACTACTTATAAATCTATTAATAATAGAATAACTAGAATATAATTTAAAGCTATATAGAACCTAATGAACTCTTTATAAGATACTATTGCTTCGAAAATACCAACTAAACGATATAACTATTATATTTGATTAATATTCTGTTTTTAAATAGCATATAATTATTGTAATAACAAATATTTGTTTAGCTAATAGACCATTATTATCTTTAGTTATATAACTATTCTAATTCTATCTAATGTTTTGTAAGATTAATTTGATTAAAGCATATTAATTAGAAACATATTGTTCTATTATAACTATTACTGCTAGATAATCGAGTAATATAGAAGTTATAAGTTTATTTACTTTTATAAAAGAATAATTTTTAATAAGCTCTTTAAGTTCTGCAATTATATTAGCTAAAGAAAAGAAAGGTTTAACTTCTAGGGTCTTAAATACTAAAGAATGATTAACTGCTATTAAAAAGCTATATTATTATTTTTAAAAAGTTTATATATGTTTATTTAACAGCATTATCTTTGTAGTATATTTGTTAGCTTTAATCTAATAATAGATGAACTTTTCGAATGTCTAATTAAACTTTTATAGCAAATCTTTAATCTATTATAGTTTTTAGATTAAAATAAGACATCTATTAGATATCTAATAACTTCTATACTTCTTTTTTCTTATAAATGTTGAAATTGTATCTAGACTTAAGTCTAAAATATCTATTAAATCTAGAATCTCTAACAGTTTAGACTCTTATAAAGAACAAACTTTAACAGCTTAAAGGCTGTTAAAAGGACAAGAATTAAAGACCTTATTATATATAGATATATTTGGATAATAAAGTTTAATAAGATCTAGAATTATAACTTCTTATTAATTAATATCTTATAGATACTCAAATATTAATTTCGAACTATTGCTTACTTTTAATATCGAAATAATAATACTTAATATTCAAAAAAGAAATATAATTGCTAACAGAACAATGGACTTAGTTTTATTAATAAGCCTAAACTAATATTATATAATATGCACTATTTGCTTTTAGGCTCTTTAGCGATATTAGTATATTAATTAATTAGCAGTTTTTAGCACTTTCTAAATGCAAGGAAATAGCTAATTAACAATATTTAGCAGTTTAAGGAAGCTAATGGAACCTCCTAGTGAATCAGCAATATTCAGCACTTTTCAGCACTTTTCAGCACTTGCTAAGCCCGCCAGAGAGCCTGACTCGTGAGGTAAGAAACAACAATCGACGTTGTAACCCTAACAACCCTTAGATCAGATGTGATAAGATCAATATCCAAGCCTGAGGACGACCGACCACTGACCTCACTCGATACACGAAAGCCTGGAGCTCGACCGTCAATCCGCCTTGCATTGCCAGTCTCGTCCCTATACAACCTCTTCCATAATTACAGCTGAGTGCTGCATTTGCACTAGCACTCCGTTTTCTCAACTCAACAACTTAGCCCGTCCACCCTTCCACCCACGACAGCGCCCGTATCAGGCGCTCCCACCCCTCAGCCATGTCGCAAGTCCACGCCATGTCCGACGAGCAAGTCTCGACCGAGCTGCGCAAGATGACAGCCTTCATCCGGCAAGAAGCGCTCGAGAAAGCCCGCGAGATCCAGCTCAAAGCCGACGAAGAATTCAGCATCGAGAAAGCCCAGCTAGTACGCTCGTCCACCTCGGAGATCGACACCGAGTACGACAAGAAATTCAAACAGGCCGGCATGTCGCAGCAGATCACCGCTTCCACGCTGTCCAACAAGACCCGCCTGCGAGTGCTGTCTGCCCGCCAGGAGCTGCTCGACGATCTGTTTGAGAAGACCCGCTCGCGTCTGGCGGAGTTCAGCAAGGATCAGAAGAAGTACTCGGAGACTTTGAAGAATCTGCTGCTTGAGGGACTGTATGCTATGAATGAAAAGAAGGTGCTGATTAGGTGTCGCAAGCAGGATACGGATGTCGTTAAGAAGGCAGCTGAGGAGGCTAGGAAGGAGTACAAGGATAATCTCAAGGGCAAGGATGTCGAGGTTGTGATTGACGAAAAGGAGAGGTTGCCTGAGGACAGGTGAGTCTAGCCATGATGTGTTCGTAACTTGCATACTGACTGAAAGCAGCGCTGGCGGTGTCTCGATCTTCAACGCATCTGGCAAAATTGATATTAACAACACGTTTGAGGAGCGTCTGCACCTACTTGAGACGGATGGTCTGCCTGCTGTGAGGACCACGCTGTTCGGTGAGAACCAGAACCGGAAGTTCAAGGACTGATCAATCGAGGACATTGTTGTTGGTAAGGGGTCGACGTCATACGTGCTGCGCATTGGGATGGTCACTAATATGTCTGACCGGGTCTCAGCGTGGTATCTTGTGGTTGCGGTCATAGTTTAGGTAGCGGTTCATACACTCCAGACCGTGTGAATTCAAGCGTTTCATATGCAACATAGACTGATTCGTGGAAGTGTGAAGAATTTAGCAAGCAAGACTGGGACTGACAGGCCTACGGGAGGGAGCATTAGTGTATTAATGTCGAATGGTGGAGTCATCACTTCTCGGCAAAGGGCAATGGACACAAGCACAAAGGTAGAAATCGGCACTAGTATGCTTTTCATTTTCCCGCCCCGACCAGACTACATAACCCCAGTCGAAGCACAAGACAAAATGTATGCGAAGGGACCACCAGAGTAAAAGGAAACTCCACTCCGACGTGACAGCATCAAGGGCACAGCATCTCCGGCATTTCCCATACCAGTCATACCAGCTCATCTGCCGCCACCTCCCATTCCCACCAGCATTTCGGCATTCAATGTTCCCAGTCCAGGAATTTACTCAACCTCGCCGGTCTTGTTCTCGAAGCTCTGGCCCTCGACAAGGTCGGGGATGTCATCGTCATCCTCGTCCTTCTTCTCACCACCCTCGCCCTGCTGCTTCTGCATGGCCTGGTAGCTCTCGGCGAGCTTCCTGAGGCTAGCCAACGAGTCGGGGCCAAGCTGGTTAAGGATGCCGGGGACCAGCTCGGTCAGCTCCTTCTCCTCACCATTGCCGTAGATGGCGAAGGTGTTGGACGGGACCGAGGCGTGGACTGGGATGTCTGTCAGTACGATCAGGGTAGTCTTGAAGGACAGGGTACACACCCTTCGGGGCAGAGAAGTGAATGACGTTGCCATCGCTCTTGAACATGTTGACCTCCTCTATCGCCTGGATGGGCTGCACGTTCATTTTCTTGAGGGTGGCCTGCAGCTTCTTGTCGTCCGTGCCAGATGATTTGTGCACCTTCTTGACCTTTCTCCGGGGAGTACCCTTGCCTCTGTTGAGTCATGGTGTCAGCGTTTTATCTCATTTTCATCATTTGAGCGATTTCGGGGTCGATTGGCATCGTTTGCCATTTATACAAGGTGAACGGCTGAGGGTGGGGGTGGGATAGACTGGTATGCCCAATTTTGGGAGCTTTCTTACCCTGAAAGCTCGTCAGTACACTCATTCCACCTCGAAAAGGCTGCAATTCCATCCTGGAAAAATTTGCAGTGAGGGATGTTGCGATTTACCTATGCGCACAGCATTTGCTGCATTTTGCAAGCGAGCGAGCTTAGCTTGATCCATGGCTGCGGGATGGTTGCAAGAGCTGGGACCGCGCTTGAGAAGTGAACTTGTCGTAAGTATAGAGTGAAGTTACTCGACACAGCGAAGTTGCTGAGCAGTGGTGTTTGACTTGTCGGCGCCGAGATCAAGAGCAGTGTCGCATGCTTCTCTTCGCTGCTCCAAGTGCTGCGTCGGTGGAAGTCCGTGGTGCGGCTACTCCCGTTTCGCGCCCGCACTATCTTGGCGTCTCGAATTCAAGCTTCTATCACGTGATGCGGCTTCCATGGGGAATATAAGCCAGCTTGGTCATTCGGTCACTTATATATCGACGGTAATTGATTACAAGGGCTATATTGTTACAAAATCAACATCTTCCTAACAATGCTTGATCAGTACCCATGCTTCTTGAGCTCAGCCTCCGTCCAGTCCCATAGCATGTTAGCCTGCTCCGCTGTAGCAAAGAGCCCACCACCCTTCTTCACACCAACCGGCTCGAAGTAATATCCTTGCCGCACCTCCTGCTTCGGAGCCGTCGCAGCCCACAGCTGGTTCTTCGCACCACTTGCAACAGGACTCAGGGTACTTCTCATGATTGAGTTAATCAATGTGCCGACGACCGGAATCTTGAGCCATTGGGTGGAAGTGGCGTCAAACAGCTGTGTATCAATCGTGCCAGGGTGTACGCTAGTAGCGGTGATCTGTGGGTACCTCTGAGCCAGGCTGAGAGCGTGTAGCATATTTGCCAGCTTTGTGGTGCCGTAGCGGATGTTGGTTGGCCAGTAATAGGACCTGGCGGTATCAAGCACGAGACCCCATGAAAAATAGGCGAAATTGTGCGCAGCGCTGCTCAAATTAATGATTCGCACATCTGAATTGGAGCTCTCAGCGGTCCGCAACAATGAGGGCAGTAGTAGCTTGGTCAAAAGGGCATGGCCGATGTGGTTGGTGCCTAGTTGAATCTCGTAGCCTTCCTGAGTGAGGCCGTATGGAACATTCATTATGCCTGCATTGTTGAACAGGATGTCCAACCGATCCGACCGCGAATTGAAGTTCTCAGCGGCTGCAGCAACAGATTTGAGACTGGTGAGATCCAATTCCAGGTATTCGATAGAAGCTTTAGGGACCTCACGTTTGAGCTCATTAATGGTCTCCTCGGCCTTGGATCGTGTGCGAGCAGCTAGAAAGATCTTGGAATTGTGCTTAATCAGTTGTCGAATTGTTTCTTTGCCGAGACCAGTATTGCCTGTTGTATTTCAGTCTTCGGCATTGCCATTGAAGTGGCGATAGAGCTACTAACCTCCGGTGATTAGGACGACCTTGCCAGAGAGATCTGGGATATCCGTTTCGGGGACAAAGGATTTGCTGCTCGAAAACCAGCTCCCCATAATGATTTAGGAGATGCCGAACTGGTGATTGACGATTGGATTGAGATAAGATAATGATATCAGGTTCTGCTCCTTCTTGATATTGGTCGATCCGATGTGAGTCGCTGTTGCAATCAGGGTTGCTAAAGGAGAATCATGATCCCGTTGACTTACCCATGCTTTGAGCGCAGCCGAGGCTCCGTAAATGCCAGACAAACGGTTTCAACTCCAACCAAGCTGATGCTCATCTATTCCAAACCAATTGTTGAGCTTGTTTTGCATGTCCTACCAAATATTTTTCAGGTTCTCCAGAGGCAAATGGCTGCCATGCAGTGCTCTTTGCGGAAGGCATGCATTCGGTCCTATCAGACGACTGGCGGAGACCTGAAAAACTCCACATGTGCAATTGAATAGTGACCAGTGTTGAATTCTCAGAGCACACGGCACACACAATTGTATCGCCCGACAGAGGTTGGCATTCGCGTGCATGTGGCACAGGAGCTAGAGTCCCGATAAACCCATTGGTGCATGTAAGGCTTCTCATCACCTTCTTCCTCTTCGGGCCTGCTTAGACCCGGCTGAAGATATGAATGACCATTGACACGAGCGACGAAATTACGATAGTAGATCTATCTCGTCTAACCATTCGAGATCCGAGGTGCGACTTGGTCGTCGGCAAGTGACCCAATGTGCTTGATAACGATATCCGTTTAAAAGCTTGGTCTAATCACTGCAGGATGATCACCTTTGATTGCTCATCGGTCTATCGCCAACTGAACGGATTGTGTCTTGGATCTCTTTGTTTCTGTCGATTCTACCTTAGATCTTCGTATACTCTGTGTACCCAGCCATCACTTCTTTTGCTCGACCTGCTCAACCACGTCCGACATGAAAGCACCACCAAGCAGAATCGCTGGTTCATCGAGACTATGATGCTCATAGCTGATCATACGTTAGCATTTCTTAATGCACAAATGTCATGTCAGTCGTCAGCAACTCACCTAAGCGTTCCCACGCCGCCAGCCTCCAATATCAAGTTCGGGTTCTCCGCGATATCCTTCCCAATCCACCTCGCCGCAAAAGCACGCAGTATATGCCCATGCGCCACAATTAGCACATCGAACGGCTCCGCCGACCCTTTAGGCTTCCCAATCGCTGGGCCGTGGTACTTCTGCCTGATCTCTTTAATTACTGTGTCCAGCCTCTCGGAGATCTGTTGCGGCGACCTACGCTCGTATTAGTCTCCATCTCTGCTTTTAACCAGGTCCCCATGCCGCCTCTTTGCCTCCATCGCTCTAAATAGTGCAGCATACGAATGGACGAGATCAAGAAAAAAAGGAGCTAACAGAAATTGGAACTCACTCTCCCCCCGGGCATCCATCCCGCCAAATATCCCATCCCCCCTCACCCTTCTCCTGCCTCTGCTCCCTAATAGTCTTACTAGTCAATCCCTCATAATCCCCGTAATCCCACTCCCTCACCGCCTCCGTGACCTGCACTTTAGCCTCCGTCTCCCTTCCTCGCCCGCTCGCTTCGCCCGCCACTCCCTTCTGCCACGGCATCGGCTCCTTGCACCCCAGGTCCAGCAGTTCTAGTGTGCGTTGTGCGCGGTGGCGGGGTGAGACGTATCTATTCCCCGCGAATGTCAGTGTGTATCAATGGTGAAGCAGGGGTTGGGGGGAGAGGGGGGAGAAGAAGTACATGTGCGCCAGGTTCTTGGGCACGATCAGCCTGTCGTCACCGACGAGGGCGTGGCCTGTTGCGCGGATGCGCTTCTCCCCGTTGGCGGTCAGGGGGATGTCTGTCGTGCCTGTGTGGCGGCCATTGAGCGACCATTCGGTTTCGCCGTGGCGGATGATGAAGACCCGGGGCGTCGTCATGGTTGGATGGAGACTGGCTATACTACGCTCTGGAGATTTGTATCGTTGCGGAGTTTAGACGTATTTTCAGGAGGTGATAGACGCTAATGAGATCTGGGATCGAATCAGCTTTGATTTTGTTGGGCAAACTGGATGTGGAAATGCGGTATAGACATTGATATGCGAAATTTTGATCGTACAAATGCCTGTCTCGAGGTGGTCAATTCTTTTTCGATGTGTCACAAGTTCAGCTTGATATTATCATTTACAGGCCCGGCGATATCCTCAGGCAAGAATAAATTATAGTCAATGCACGTTCTGTCGAACGATCCAAGATATGCATATCACATGGACGTCATAGCACAAGATCCACATGGCTGACAAAGAAGCTCGGTCATGGTTTGTGAAGAATGGGTCCACAAAATTCCAAACTCTGGTCACAAGATGAGATGCGGAGACGGAAGAATTACAGGCACATACAATCACAATCTTGGAAACAGTATGGTGAATCAGAACTGCAGCGTTGCCATTACTTCCTCCGTTGTATATCCTCCAGGCTCAATCTCCCATCATTCCTCCAATTCGGAGTAATTTATGTTACCAATATCGAACCAGTCCCGCCGACAATTAGTCAGGTATAGGGTGGCAAAATGCTCTCCTTAAGAGGTAAAAAGGAAAAAGCAAAGAAAAGGATGTAGTACATGATGGGCAGAAGACCATTCAACGCCATGACTGCGGCGAGAACCATCCGAGAGACAATTGATATGCCATCCTCGACATTCTGCCGTGTTCCTCCACCAAAAAAGTTCGTCGTCGTCCCTATGCCTTTCTATGATATGTACGTAAATGGTAGAATAATGCCCCGTGAATTGAGGGGACATGGTGGATTCGAAAAGCACCAAAGGATCGCCGGATCAATCCATCAGTGCAATGAGTGAAACGAGTGGCAGGCCAGGGACGTGTCCGTGACAAGAAATGGCGCAAGCGGATAATAGATCCAGACTTGGCCTAAAAAAGAGATTATAGGTCGTCAATGATGCAGTGATCGAAGCCGAGTCGAGTCATGATGTTTTTGGTACGAGAGAATCAGAACTAGCCAGGTGTTTTCGGAATGGACTTTTATCGACGGCGT
The DNA here is from genome assembly GCA_010093895.1 of Myriangium duriaei CBS 260.36. Classification (NCBI taxonomy): domain Eukaryota; kingdom Fungi; phylum Ascomycota; class Dothideomycetes; order Myriangiales; family Myriangiaceae; genus Myriangium; species Myriangium duriaei. Next base: position 1,207,105 of record ML996091.1, read on the forward strand.
TTAGCGTACACCGATGGGGGGTCGTGGCCCCAAGCTGCTTTGGCTGCTATGGGCTGACGGATCGGAATCTAAACGAGCAGAGTGTGCGCTGTCACCGCTCCCCGCGCTAGCGCTTGCAGAGCCAGTCAGACTGCGTTCTTGGGGGCGAAGACTTTTGCCTTGGGGGTAATTGTGGCTCACCCCTGCGTGTTGCTCCATCCTCTGCGGTGCTCCCATTCCTCCCATCCCCGGCGAATGTCTCGGCATTTGCCCATTCATGCCCGGTGGAGAAGGACGTCCGGGTGCGTATTGCCCTGGCGGTGATCGACGAGGACCCGGTTGTGGGCTGAGCGGGTTACCAGGCGATTGACTAGCACGTCGGGTTGGTGGATAAGGCCCCGGGTAGTGCCCATTCTGTTGCAGCTCTGAAAGACGCTCGGCTGTCAGTGAATTAGTCCTAGACTCGGCATTTATATTAGCCCTATCGACACCACCGTATCGGTCCGACGAATAAGCCATCAGCGGGTTCGACATTATCGAATCATGCAAGCCCGGCACGTCAGCCATCAGCCGAGCGCTGGTGCGGTTCTGCGGCTTGGGCCTGCTGAAAGGGTTCCGGAGCGTTCGTCCACCGCCGCCGTTAGCCATCATCTCAGGATTTTGACGAAGTTGTTGAGCACTCGGGGCTTTGCGGGTCCGGCGGGATGTTACACTCATCATGTCAAAATTGTCCGGATCGATCTGCGGTCCAGGTGGTGGGCCGTGGCTAACGAAGTAGTCGCCATCGTCATCGTCGTCGTCGTCGTACATGGCTCCTGGAGGAGGACCTCGTCGAGGCGGTGGAGGACCACGGCGCATGTGAAATTCTTGCTCTCTCAGAGCCATCTCACGCTGACGAAGAGCGAACTCACGCTCCCGCAGTGAAATATCTCCTGACGAAGACGGCGTTGGTCCACCGGGCCCACCCTCTGTGTAACCACCATACTCTTGAAGCTGACCTTCAGGAATATTGTCGTAAAGCATGACGTGGCTGAATTCCTCGAGATCATTACCTTCCATGGAAGGACGTCTGTTCATCTGTGACGGTCCACGTCCAGGAGGACCCGGAGGGCCATGACCATTCGGCATCCGTGGTGAGAACCCGTTCGCAGCACTCGGGCCACGGGGTCTCATGGGAGGAGGCCCACCGTTCACGGAGGGTGCCCTGCTGCCGGGACGCATGCCCGGCCGTGGGCCAGGAGGTCCTCCCATGTGACCGTTCATTCCGGCAGATGACATTCGGGGCGGCGCAACATTCGGAGAAACTGGGTTTGGATTGACCGGTCGTTTCTGGTTGGTGACATTAAGATTATGCAGTAGAGCGTATAAGGTTTCAATCCGTGGCACACTGATGCCGACTTCCTTGGCGATTCTGACAGGCGCTCCCAAAAACGTCTCAATCTCCAGGGGTCTTCGAGCTGTGTAATCCTGGAACATGATACTGGGAGCCTCGTTGGGTTTTGTCATGGCAGTGATGATGTTTTCTGAAAAGGTCTCCGGGAACGAGCAGCCTTGTGCCTCCGCAAGAGAGACGAGTTCATCAATTATGCCGGTAATCATTGGGCGAACTCCTTTCTTTTCCAGTAGCTCTGCGTGATCAGCAGTCTCGAACAGTACACTGGCGGGCTGGAATGCGATAGGTCTGCAGAGAAATGTCAGTCAAATCCTTCATCATTGCATTCGGAGCATAGACCTAGACTTACCCAATCATTCTGTCATACTGTTGTTGTCTGATATTTGTGGAAACCTTGCAATCGACCTGACCCGAATTGAGTGTCATCGCTAGCGCCTCGGCCATATCTGATTGAATTGATGCCGGGATGCCAGGGTTCTTGTTGGCAGGTCCAACCCAAAACTCTGTAGACCCTGTGTGTTCAAACTCGCTCGTATTGAGTTGTGTCAACTCTGCGCCCGATACTAATGACAAGACAACATTTGTGGGAAATCTTGATTCGAGGTACGACTCGACGCCGAGCGAGTGGGTTGTGTTGACGAGGATGCAGGTGTGCTGAGGAGATACGACAGGCTCGATGACGGACGCCAGGTCGTAGACATCGGGCAGGGCCTTAACGCAGAGGAGGACGTAATCGTAAGGGACTTTTGAGGATTGAGCAGCTTCGTCTGGTGTGCGAACGACTGGGAAATATCAGCTTCTCTTCACGACGTCAAATTGCACGGTTCAGAACTGACCTTGACGAGGCTTGAATCTTTCTTGACCAAGAGCCTTGTTACTCGATCTGTAGACCACCGTATCAGTATTCACCATCTGTTTTTCATGTATCGAATGATGCGCATACTTGAAGGTTATGCCGTATTGTGCGACGGTCTCGAACCCGGCTTTCCAGACTAAGGTGACATCGCAAGCGTTCGTGGCGGAGAGTCTCCATGAGAGAAAGGCGGATATGGCATTGCCGCCAACTGTAGCAACTTGCATTAGCTGACGGCCCATTTCGTTGATTGCATAGAGAGGATGGGGAATTGTGAAATGGAGAAAATTGAGTTGTTGACGAAGTGCAAGGGGGAGGGAGGCGGCGGGGGTGATTCGAAACGCGTGTGATCGGTACTTGGAACGTGTCGACCGTTTCCATCACGGGAGACATACCTGATAAGATCTTAAGCCTTGGGGGCGTTGGAGCCATAATTGCGGAGTGCGTCGGTCGTGGAGCGACCGTCTATCGATACGACTAGACCAGACGGTGAATAATCGTAGTTTCCGAGGTTTGCGCAGCGACAAATGAAGGTGACGATCTGATGTCGACAATGGCCGCGAAGCCGATGAGACGCAGTAAATAGCCCCAGTCCAGCCCAGGAAAAAGTTTCTCAACGGTTTGAGAGAAAAGGCGCGCGATGATGCCGAGTCTGACGGCAGCTATGTAACGACTAAGAAACGAGTGTAGGCGTGCATCCGGCACAGTGGGGGATAAACTAGCGGAGTGGTCGGAGAGGCGGAATTGTGGGAAAAGATTGAGGAAAAGAAGGGAGAGAGGAGGTAAAGGTAATATTGAGGGCGGTGATGTGTCGAGGTGAAGAGTAGAAGGGAGCGGGCGGAAAGTTGAAAGCGGAAGGGCCAGTGTTTTTGGGAATGATGGCGATCGGGGATTGGGGGTGGGTGCCCTGTACGTGGGAGCGTACAAGTGGTGGGTGTGGGTGGGTTGGGAGCGAGCGAGCTGCGCAAGGTGCTCGAAAAAAAGTGCCCACGGTTGGTCCAAGGGAACAAATGGCACGGGAATGGAAGGCTGCGATGGGCACGGGAGCGATGACAAGAAGGGAAAAGGCGGGTGTTTGACAGTCCAGTCAATAGTGGGCACCAGATTTTAGCGTTGATTGACGGGCGACGACGACGACATGCGAGTCTGCGAAGGCTGAGCCAGAGACAAAGCATAAACAGCAGCAGCAAGCACTCGGATGCGGCAGGGCAACAGCAGCCAGGGACCGACAGAAATTGCGGATTGTTTGATTAATGAGCATGGGCGGGGGAAGGCACCCCAGCAGGCAGCGCAACAGCACAACAGCACATTCCCAGCGCATTGGTAAAGAGCAGGAAGGAATAATGCGGCGAATAGGCAGCCTCTTCATTAGCAAGAGGCTGCGCTGCGCCTCGCCTAAACTGTAATTATTCAATTTGATGCTGACCGTAAATGTCGCGGGCGGCGACCATGACAGGCCACAGCCACAGCTTACAGCAATGATCTTTTTTGCAGAGCCGCCATTCATCGTCATTGCTGTTCTAGTCAATCAGTCCTGGAGTCAATTGCGAAATTCAGACCCAGGCGAGTTTCAGGAGCCACCGGTTCACGAACCTCAAAATTCTCTGTCCGTCATCGCCTTAAAAAGTTGACGAACCGGATGAGGAGGCACGGCGGGTGTAGGTGAACTCAACTGAAAGACAGGCCCGCCGAGGAAATCATGCCCGGGCGGCACAGCGGAGTGCGCGTGGAAGTGCCGATGCTGTGAGGCGACAGTCCTTTCAGCTCCTGCCGGATTGGATAAATCGCTGAAGACAACGGTAGACATTCATAAAACACAGGCAGATAACCGGCTGGATGGGGTGATGGGGTGATGGGGCGCAAGTGATCGGGGGTCAGTCAGAGACATGGGCTGATAGCCCAGCCGTCAGATACATTGAAGCGACACAAATGCAGAGAGGAGATGATCGCTCGTCACTAATGCGGCACCCGCGTTCACAAGCTCGGCACTCGGCGGATCCATGTCCGAAGCATGCACTGTCTACTGCTCGAGGAACGCTTTCAATGCATGGCGTGTTCAACGTCCGATTGTCGTGCCGCATGTGATTGAGAGGGCCTGGTCTTCACGCTCAGGAACACAGATCTGCTCACGAATCATGGCCGCAACAGCCGCGCGACCAGAAAAATCACGGCTCCCCAGATGCATTGGTCAGGTCCTAGCATTGCCGGCCTTGAAACCTACCTGGGCCTTAAAAGACTCGTTTCCCGATCCGCGCAAGCCTGTCTCGCTATGACGCCTTGAACAATTTCGAGTCTGGTCCCGGCCCGGCGCGGATCAGAAGCACCCCGACAGACAGGAATAGATGGCGACCATGCAAGGGCTGCCTTGGAAATGACCAGGGTCAGACGTGTCCAGCAGCAAAATCTGTGTCGCCGTTCCTGATGGAGCATCGAATGCCGCAGACGAGCTTTCAAGTTTCGCTGAAGAAGAACCGAGCGATAGACATTGTTTTTGGGCTCGTCGTTTGTTACACGGCATGAGATGAGCGGCTGGAGCTGTCAATTGCATGCGGTTGGCGTCATCGCACCCGCAGTTCTCAAGTCGCAGCAACCGCCTGCCACGACCGAGCAGGATTGGGTAAATAGCACGTGCACGTTTCATCCGCCTCGTTCGGGTCGGAGAAAAAAAATAGACAGTACATGGCATCGCGATCCGATTCCTTTGAGAATTGCTTCACTGCCATGTGTTCCAGAATGCCACAGTTGTGATGACCGAGACTCGTCCGCGAGGTGTCGTGGATGACGACGACGGCACACCGATGCGTGTTTCTTTCTTGGCTTTGGTCACCGGCACTTTTTGGGCCAGAACTGCCAGAAACAGCAATCGCACACTCTCGTCATATGCACACAAGACCAATGCCGCTATGTCGGGTCGCTCATTTTGTTATCTTCGTCGGACCACAATCAATTGCAATTGTTACTCACTGCATAAAGAGGCAGCCATAACGGTCAGTTGTATATTCATGCTTGGCCTGCAGCATCACCCTGAGCTAGCTGGGGTTCTGCATGCTGGTTGCATGGGTCCAATTACACTCAGCGGTCCAGTCAGACCTCAAGCTTCGATGATCCACAGCAGGCCCCGAAGCTTAGCGGGAGATAGACATCGGAGCGCCCACCGCGTTGACCCGTTAGTGCAACGTCTGCCCTGGCAGAGAACCGCCATCCATCCACTCGTCCGTTAAGCAGTGCCTGTCGTCAAGCGCCTGTCGTCGAGCGGTGATCTGTCGGCCCCGCGCCTCCGACTATCAACGAAGATCACGGGTAAGCACGTGCATAAGCCGTAGTGAACTTGGCGAACTGATACATTCAACAGTGGAATTTTCGATATCTTTGTCGCTCTTTCGAGTTTTACCGGGTTCACAAGGAAGGTGGGCCGTGATCGCAGAACAAAGGCCGACATGTCGCCGAAATTCAGGCAGCGCACGCAACAGAACATGGGCAAGGACTGGATCATGGGCCTGAACGACCAAGGAACATGCTGAACGCCTCAGGATGTTGAGGTGATCGGCGACGAACACGGGCCATGAGGCTTACCTGTGATCGAGATGAGCGCTCTTTGACTTTTTGTTGGGCCTTGGCTTTTGTTCCTCTCCACTTCCTCTCTCTGTCCGCCGCTGTCCACCTTCGCCGCATTCCCACAGGATCCGCCGGCTCGTCCCGTCTGACGGAACCTTCTTGCGGCTCTCATCATCCAGCCGGGTGGAATGCGACTCATGTATTTCACTTCAGCTCTCAGTCCTAAGCAATTCAAGATACCGCCACACTGTATTATCCCGACACTGGCGTAAACTCGGAGATTCCCCGTCTGTGAGCCCCACCGGATCGTGCCATATCCGGGGGGTATTCCAGGTTTTTATATTCCGATCCAGTCCAGTCTATTCCTTTTTCGACTAACTCTTTAGACAACCCGGTTGCATGATACGTCAATGCCTGGTTGACCCAATATGCAGTGTCTTTGCCCCAGGTCTATGTCTCCATGCACTCTACTGACAGTCATCAACGTATAGGGAGGCCGAGTGGTCGATTGGTGCTGTCTTGTCACTCCTGCCGCCGCCATGATGGTCCCGCTTCGAGCGAAACTGCTACAGACATCTCTGTACAGTGTCGAACGCAGCGGACGAGCAATCCATTCCTTGGCCAATGCCTGATGGACCTCGCCCATTGCATCGCAAAGCTGCACAACTAGGGGCTACCAAAGACAGCATTTATCTAACACCGCCGGCCTAGGCGATAAGTTCGAAGTAAGTTCTGGATGGTAGGTTTCGTCTGACCGTCTCTTTTAGTCATGTTGTCACTCTGTTTTGACATTCTCTTGCTCAGCTTGTCCATGTACAGGCGATGTTGATCTTTAGTAGTCTGGCAGGAGATATTGCCCCGATGACATTATCATCAGGTGTGCTTAGCTGGCCTCCTAGGCTGCCGTGCTTCTCGCCGTAATTCAGGCAGGCCTGCTCTGCCTCCTTGGTCAACAGCCCACGTTGCTGGACAATGCTTTGCCATTGGCAACGAACTTCTATTGATCCGGCAAACTATCTTCAGACTCCATCAAGACAATACCTCGCCATTGTCCCCAGAACACATCGATGGCTAGACCATTGTGCCGACAGACGTCTATTGTCCAGCTTCAGTTGATGGTGCACTTCAAACGGCACCCATACGACCTAGCAAACTCTCACGATGGATGCCCTCTTGCACCCTTTCAAGCTCGCAGATATCCGACTACAACCCAATCGTCCAAGCGCTGACCTCGCGAACTGCCAGTCCAATTGCAATGGTCCGTTGTGCAAATACTTTCGTATGTTTTGACGATCATTATTGAACAGTACAGCTTGCTGACAGCAGACAGAACCGCCCCAACTCAGTATGTGCTTCGCGATCATTACCAAGATTCGCATGTGTTGCGGCCGACTCATACAGAGGGATTCGATACTTTGTTGTGTGCGAGCGCAAATGCGGCAATTGGACTTACAATCACAACGAAGGAAGTGTCTAGATTGGAGCATCGTGCGAAAATTGCGTTGCCGCCAAGACCTGGGTAAAGGTTGACACTCAGTGGAAGAAGGCCGAGGGAGGAAGGAGTCAAAACTTTGTGAAACAGAACCCATTGCTCAAGATTTTAATGGCGTCGGCCGTTGTGGAGGACTCGCTCGACTGCCTGAGAGAAGAGGAGGTTGATCGCACAGATGATACTAATTCTCAAGGATGCTGGCATAGAACTTCCATTCTCGCCAACCGGATCTATTCCCAGTCCTCGCCATAACTACATATGATGTGCTGACCAGCTAAGCCTTCCAGGTCTCGACAAATTCGCCAGCCTGAGGGGAAATAGCTTGTTCAATTGGCTGTCACTCTAAGCTATAGTGCTCGTGAGATCCAGTTCCTTGCCGAACTTCATCGCATTGCAAATGCTGACACATGTCGTCCAGATTTTGCCACTAGCAAATGATATGTTTCGGGAAACTGCAGGTGTTCTTGCATATACATCCGTAATAATTGACGAGAGATATTCGCGGTTCGTGCGGAGGCGAACTCACAGTCGATACATATGAGGGGTTGGTGTGGTGTGGTGGACTGATGTGATGTGATGTGATGAGAAGCCGAGTTCCTTCCCATTTAAACCTCACCTCCTTCATCTTTCTGTCCTCGACCTTTCGCAACACCCCAGCTCTCATGCGATTTACTTCGTTCATCTCAAACATCCTGATCATCCGGTCTTTTCATCGCAATTGCTCACATCATTGTCGAGCATCACGATCACCGGTCGGCCTTTCACCAGTCAAGAGTCGCTTCAAATAAGTCAGTTGATGGGAAGGCGGAGGTCAGTCACAAATCCACGATTGGAACAAGGACTCACATATTGACATCCATTGCAGTGACACACCCGCGAAATGGCCCCCAAGAAGAAGTCGTCTGCCAAGAAGAAGCGCTCCCAGCCTGATCGCCCGACCTTCAGTCCCGAGCCACCTCCCAACATGCAAGGCGGCCGCTTGACCGATTCTCCCTCAATGTCACACGTCGACAGCAGTGTCCCTGTGGTCGAACAGGATCCCACAGACGAGCATGATGGCTCCTGGCGCTACTCCAAAGGCATTTTGAAGAATGCTCCAGACTTCAAGCCTTACAAAGACGGCGGCAGCCCTTTCCGTTGCATCACCCGCGTCGTCAATGGTCAATACCAACTTGGGTGTGAAGTGGATCCACAATACCTCAGGGATACTGGCAAGACCTATGAAGAGGCTATCGCGGGACCCCTGGCGCAATTTGATGCTATGTTCGGCAACAACTCGGGCACCATGAAAAGTCGTATGCGAGCTATGAAGGCTCATGTCGACAAGATCACTGGTGGTCAGGGTCTTGGAGGAGAAGGAGCTTTGTCAGAGGCACACGCCAAGACTGTTGCGCCATTGATTAAGGCTAACTCCGCCGGTAAAGAGAAGGCCCTTGAAGAGTATCTGGCCATCATGGCTAAGGCTGGCGGTACCATCGAGGGCTATGAGAACTTCGAAGCTGTGCTCAGGAAGGAGGTCATGAGGACTAGTGGCTCTTCCAACAAGAGATGAAACACGGCTGTTTCGCCATCGCTGCTGTTGAGGCTGCGACTGTGACGAGCACGATGGGGATTTGTGCTTCTGGCTGTTGGGCTCTGCCTGACTTGCCTCACCGCCCGTCCTGATGCGAGCATCTTTTATTCCCACGAACGATCAAATTGCTCCTGGCGTACCAGCGCCATACACACAATGCATACATCATAAATAGCATATCTATTCCAGCACAAATGCAACACTTGCTCTCTTTCTCATCGCTGATCACAGGGACGCACGTGACTTCGGCTTACTGTGATGATACCTTGTCGATCAGCCAACTCCTACTTTGCACTTCTTCGCAAGCAATCGCAGCAGCATATCGATCACTATACCTGCGGGACATGCACGTTCTCATCCGGGAAGCATTGCGCAGCACATCCCTGCATCTTGCTGATGGCAATAAACTCCGAGATCCGGGCGAAATGCACAGCCAGACCAGCCGCAAGCTACATTTTCATGGGCAGTGACCACGTCTTCATTTCGCTTCCTATTCGCTTATGTATTGCGCACGCCCCCAGCCAAGTTCTCTCCCGACCGACAGCCTAATCTATATGCAGGATATCTATCCTGTACGACATACCTGATATCGCCACGTTGCACAACATATCGGAACGCCGCATCTCCGAGATGACATGCACAATATACCTGCATCGACTGGTGATCGACAACCTGCATCGATGAAGGCGCTCTGTCCACAATGCACGAGCTACACGACTCAGATCGACGGCACACACGGCGGAGGAAGGGGATCGATGTAGTGTGCAGGCTGCCACCTCAGACCTCGATATCTAGGGTATTCACAGGCGCGAACGCCACATGTCGCTGCTGTTACGCCATTTCTCTACCTTGCGGGCTCACTTGGATCCGAGAATTCTGCACTCGCTGAGAAAGGAATACCATGCGTGCATGTAGGTGGCAGCTTATCTATACCCTTGGTCTCTGCATGGCACACGCTGCAGCATAGCGATAAGGATGGGAGGTCAATGCCTGGCTCTGCTCTGCTCCTCGATCACATGGTCACCTGACCTGTTCCGCTACTCATATCGATTCGGATCGAAGCGGTCTTCGTCGCGAATCGTGCGAAAATGGTCGGAAGCTCTACTACGATGCTCACATATTGAATAGAGTCCGCAGTGATGATGGATAGAGCGAGGTATGTCACTTCCGATACTCCTCCTGTGCTTTCCTTCCCCTTTCCACGGAGTTATCAGGTCAATTACTGCATCACTACACAAAATAACAGGTATGGCATTATTTCAATACTCTATGTTTGGAACTCCCTAATAGTTGCATGCCTCTTCAGCCAGTCCTGTAAGTTTTCATCTTCGTTCATACTCAGATTATTCGCCACTTTACCTTACTAGAGGGAGTAATTACCAGAAGCTCGACAACCGTCCCTTTTGGTCTATCTCCCCTTTAACAGCGCTGGACGAGACATTCGGGATAGATATCAGCGACGTTCAGCGTCCTGCATCAGCGAGCTCAGCATATGTCATCATGAATGCTTGGTTTTTAAGCTAGCGGAAGCCGTTCTGGTCCGCTGAAGACGACGCATGACAAATACTACCGTACGAAGAAGAGGAGAGAGCGGCCAGACGGTTAAGTCCCAAGTGACTGAGGGGCAGAGCAGGCAGGGGGTGCTCTGTGGGATCTTACTGTAGCTGCCACTATGTCATTCTCACCTCTTATATTGCAGAGCATCAACATCTCCGCTCTCCAGGGCTTTCGCTGTTCAAAGCACATTGACAACAACAACCAAATGTCAGTAGCTGCTCTCCATGCCGCACAAGACTATGGGTAACTAAGGGCACTCAGAAATACTCTCGTCGGAGATTGAACCCCGCTCTTCCTTGTGCTCGCGCCGCGGCCGGGCTTATGAACATACAGACTCGCACTCTGCCAATTGCCGACGACATCCGAGACATTGTGTGGGTCACTGAATGAAAGAAGCACGGAACGATCTTCTCGTCTCCGAGTGCTCAAACTATTCTCCTCTTCTCACTGCCGGCCATAACACCAGAGCGTTACGACCACGAGCACCGCAGCGACTACTCTACATCGCAGCAGCAGAGAGAATTTGCCATTGCTTGCACTAAGATGACTTCGGACTTGTGGGGCGAGCTTCGGAGCGACTACTTTGCCTCGCAGGGGACAGTCCAATCTATCCTTGACTGGGGTGTCCCAATATTCTTGGGGGGATTTCTACGGGGACTACCCCTTTTCATCGTAGCAGAACCAGTCTGCTATTCCCTGCTTTACGGCGTCTGTCAAGTCGTGAGGCAACTTCCGTAGCGACTACTACTCTACCTCGCGGAAGCGGAGATACTCCGCTGCATCCTTTACCAAAATGTACCACGAGTCATAAAGCGACCACCATGGCCAAAACCAGTAGAGACTGTCTTCCGTATCCTCTACCAATAAGCCCAGGCATCCGACGGACGACTTGCAGGGCGCACATCGAGCCTACCAGCCTAGCAGCCTCACTGCCCGAGATAAGATGTTAATCCCCAAGATCAGTACATTCTAGTGCGTAGGTGCTGTTGGTCTTTTCGTCGCGAATGATCTCGGAAGTTGAGCCACGGGTCCCCCACTCCGACTGCGGGATCTCCTTCGTATCGAAACGCTGTCGATGATAGGATTATTGATCTGTTACCATTTGGTGGCCGCACAACGCACTTACGGTACCAGTTCGAAGTTTACGATAGACGAGATGAACGCCACTGAAGAACACAACGTAATCCGAACCGTCGGCCTGCAAGTCAGCCGGAAGCCACTCGGAGGCGCACAATCTTCGAACAACCTACCTTCTTTTTTGCATGGTTCCATGCACTTCCCGAGCTTGTTTGAGAGTAGTCCAAAGCAGGGCCGACCTCCGCAACGCCAGCGCTTCCGACCTTGAACTTGATGGCAACATTCGATGAAGGGTTAGTCCAAGCGTGGGTGTGGGCCTCAGGAGTGGAGTAAGTCTTCGTTACAACATAAAAGCCATTGCTCCGGACATCAGGGAATCTCAGCAATAGTGCAGCAGCGTTCGCTTTGGCCCAGTCTCTGAACGGTGCTTTGTGTTTATAACCTGCTCGGGTAATAGGCTGAGGACAATGTAGTACTGCACCAAAATCCGAAGAAGTTTTGTAAGACAAAGTCACAGACGCATCCACTGGCACTCCTGCCAGAGTTCCAGATCCGCCTGCTGTAGTGCTTCTATCCACTTCTTCGGTGCCGCTCCCAAGAAGCGGCCCACATTGCTCATCCTCTGAGCGCATCTTTGTGACGGTCACGGGTGCTTTGAAGGTGCCTAGACTCGCAGCATTCGTCAGGTTGAGGAGTTCCTGCCATTGCCCATTGTCATCGATGTAGCCGCAAGTACCATGTTGGAGATCGTGACGGGACTCGGGGTTGAGAAACGCATAACCCCGGTCTTGTATCGTCATGGATCGTGCATAGTCCTTATTGAGGCTCATGGTGGTCCTACGTGACCACTGTAGTGTATGACTTGGTGCCCTATTTCCTCATAAGTGGAAATCAGTGGTGGGAGAATGGTTATCTTACGGGTCTGGGGGGCCAAGAGCGCCACAGAATTGTAATGATCTGGGTCCGAGGCTCATTGGAGGCAGCGAGGTCACATGATGGCGAGCAGTCGGCGGGCTGACTTGTACCCTGACTGTTCTCTGCGCGGAGCTTCTCGATAGCAACGGAGACGGCGCACGAGCGACCCAACCTTCCAGCGTGTTTTAGGAAAAGCGGGTCCAGCAACCCTGTTGTACATCTCAGCAACCCTGTTGTACATCTGAGTGACGACCTTGACATTTTCTAGCGCTTCGAGGAGTGACTGTCTAAGCAATTCTCATAAGTGTTTGACTGACAACTCGGACGAGTGCTTGTCTAGCACTTCGTAAGAAGGGTGTTCCAGCGATTTGGAGAGCTTGCTATGAGGCCACTTGGAAAGCTGTTCAATTAGTGACCTTGTCGTCTATTCGGTTAGCATATCGGAAGGCTCTCCATTCCGCAATTCGCTCGAAAGGTCGCCTCGGCGATTGAGGGAATTATCTAAGAGACTTTTTGGAAAGCTATCAGGATAGCTGCTTGGACAGTCAAGTGAGCAGCTTCGTTGACAACGACTTGAGCAGATACTCGAATAGCTACTTCGAGGGATTCCCGCCAATTTATCATACGCCGGCGAGCCGAGCAACTCTGCTGGCTAGTTGAATGACGACTCCAATAATTCTTGATCCCGTACCTCAGGAACAGCTAGTTGAACGACTTGGACGTTGTTTCGGCCACGTCTCGATACCAATATGCGTGCCAGAACTCACGATACTGCACAGTCTCGTTACCATCTAGCTGAACTACCGGATTTCGCTACAGTACTCCAAGACGCTGCAAATGCGGCTTACTTCCCCAACACAGGAGAGCCCTATGACGAGGTGAAGGTTCTCCTTTTGAGCTGGCAAGGTGGCGACTCTCATATGTACAAGCAACTGGTTGCTCTGAAAGATACCCTTCAGCAAAATTTCAGCTTTGATACCGAGGAGTTTTTGATTCCATCAACGAGAGCAGCATATATTGCAGTCAGTGACGAGTTAACAAGGATCTTACGTCTCATAGCCGAGAAAGATGATAATCGAACGTTGTTTATACTGTATTACGGCGGTCATGGGAAGATGGATGAGGACAGGAATGCCATTTGGACGCGGTAAGTAGCGATAATAGCAGATGGACCACAAGCAAGTCAGAGCCAAGCAAGCCTTTTGAGGCAGTCGAAAGGCACGCGATTCCAGAGTCTTCGGGAAAGTTTTGCGTGAAATATCAGCAAGTCTGCTGATTTGGACACCCAAACCGCCTCGAATTGCAATATCGTCCAAAATGTGCCTCCATGCAACTCAATCCAGTGGTAGTTCTCGGCATGGCTTGCTTGCAGGTCAATTGAAGGATAGCCATGTTCGTGATACTGATGGGTAGCAGTGATACTTCGGATCATTCACCGTCCGTGAAATGGACTTCTCTCCAGAATCTTATCACATCTGGCTCTATCTGCGACGTTCTCGTCTTACTAGATTGTTGTGCTGCTGCAGGATCCGCCCAAAAGATGGAGGATGGTCTGGTAGAGGTTATCGCAGCGTCAGGATTCGAAGCAACGTGTCCACAGCGTGGTCCACACACCTTCACTGCTGTCCTCGGCCGCCTTCTTGAGGATCTTGCAAGCCACGACGAAGGAATCTCGGCAGTCGATCTTCATCAGCACCTGCTCAACCGCTTGAGGATCGTTCCGACATACGGAGAGCCTGAATTCTGTAGCACTCCTGTTCATTTCTTCCTTGCAAAAGAGAAGCATGTTCGAAGCGTGTTGATCCGTAGACTAGTCAAGCGGCAAACCGCAAGTGCAACTATAGTGGAGAGCTTGGATCGGTTTATGCTTACTCCCGATGAGCATAGAGGTCAAGGGAAGCGCTCCATAAACGAAGTGTTGTCCGCACAGATTCAGGCTTCTTACGATAAAATGCACGCCAGTCATTGTACGAAGGAAGCCAGAGTGCTTCTCAGCTTTAATCTACCTGTCGATATACCCCAGGTCCTGGATCTAGAGAGTGTCAGAACATGGATTGGTAAAGTTCCGATACTGGTAACGCATCTGAAAGTCGAAGCTTCCTACGGCAGCGGCTCGACACTAGTCCTGATATCAGTGCCGATTGCTATTTGGGATTTGCTTCCAGATGATCCCGCTATCAACTTTATTGGTTATATAACGTCTGAAAATTTGCTGCAAGAGTTTGATCTGAAAGACCCGATGGTCCGCAAACTGCTGTCGCCACTTTCCTCGGGTGAGCAACACATCCCCGATTCTGAACTTCAAGACATGCTTTTCACGGCTGTCGAAAGAGATCAGCGGACACTTGTCGAGTTACTCATAAAACTAGGTGCCAAGCTTGGGCAGGGATCCGGAAAATTCGACAAACATAGCCCTCTACATGTTGCTGTGGAGAAAAACTATCATGCAATGACACAGCTCTTGATTGAGAAAGGATCCTCTCTCAATGAAGCCTACGCTGCTACAGAGACTCCACTGGGCATTGCTTGTCAAAACGGAGACTTGATAATGGTAAAAATACTGATCGATGCAGGTGCCGGGATCGACATTGTTGTTCCCACGGGTTCGGGCAAGTTTCCATTGCATATCGCCGCAGAACATGGACATTGCGCTATTGTCGAGCTACTACTAGACCACGGTGCAAAGATAGACGCTCGTGTGCTGGATCCAGTCGAGCTGATGTTGATGGATCAACGTGCAATGGCGGATGTCAATGCTGACGATACTATTATAAATCTGGTATTGGCAATGGCTACTACAAAGGAAGCTTCAAAGATAATTGGGGCAGAGCCGTTGCATCTGGCCGTACATGGTGGGTATATCGAGGTAGTGCGGGATCTTATTAACAGAGGCGCCAATTTCGAGAGTCGGCAGGTGAAGGGATGGACCAGTCTTCACGTTGCCGCAGCAGCAGGTCACACAAATCTTGTCAGGCTGCTGTTAGATCTAGGGGCCAATATCGATTCAACCACTGTGACCACGAGTGAACCAGCAATGACGGCACTTCATCTTGCTGCAGAGGCCGGCCATATGGAAGTAGTTAAGTTACTTTGGGACGAAAGTCTTAATTTTGAATGGACCGGACTCAATCTTGCACTATCATGTGCCGCAACTGGAGGCCTTGATGTCTTCATTTCACAAACCCTACAGAGTGGGGCCATCATCGATGCGCAAATGTCCTATCCTAGCATCGAAAAAGATAGAAAGTTCACAGCTCTGCATATTGCTGCTGTAAGGGGACATACGCAAGCTGTACGGACTTTGCTTGGACATGGTGGGAGTGTCGACATCTTCACCACTGCAAGTTCAGAGGCGACTGGTGGCATCGACAAAACAGCTCTGCATCTAGCTGCAAAAAAGGGACACGAAAGCATCGTACGGTCCTTACTTGAATTCGATGCCAGTGTTGATCTTTATACCCGAGTATCGAAAGACGGACGTGAGTTCGAAAAGACAGCATTGCACCTCGCCGCCGAGACCGGACACGAAGAGATTGTACAAATGTTGCTGGAAAACTATGCAAATGCTGATTTTTTCACGCGCGCAAGCCAAAGTCATGCTCAGTCTGAGATGACAGCATTGCATCTCGCTGTAAGGGGGGGATACGCGAAAGTCGTAAATGTATTACTCAAGCATGGAGCACCCGTCGACATCTATACGAACACCTATAGTGACTCTACAGGTTCGAAGACTGCATTACACCTTGCGGCAGAGCTTGGATACGAGCAAGTCGTTGAAACTCTGCTCATGTATGGCGCAGGTGTCAACATCTACACACACACCCGCACAAGCATATGGAATTGCCCCATGACAGCTTTGCACCTTGCTGCTGAGGGAGGTCACGAGAAAGTCGTTCAGACTTTACTTCGAAGTGGTGCAAAGATCAACATTCTCACGAATACATACTGGGCTTACGCCACGTATAAGGAGACAAATTCGTACGGAGATAATGACACATACAACGCGCGTCCTGATGGGAAGACAGCCTTGCACATTGCTTCTGCTAGGGGACACGCGGATGTCGTTCAGACATTACTTGATAATGGTGCTAATGCAGATGATTACACTGAATCGGTCAGCAATGGTGATCAGGAAACAGCACTCCACCTTGCTACAGCGAATGGACAAAACGAAGCTGTGAAAACTATACTTTCTAACAATGCGAGTATTGACCTATACACGAGCAAAAAAACCCGAAATGCACTGCACTTCGCAGTAGAGAAAGGCTACGTCACAACCACAAACATTCTTCTACAAAAGGGCGCGAACGCCAGCTTGCCTGCACTCAATGAGCGGACAGCTCTGCACTTTGCTGCACAACTAGGCAATAACGCGATCTTGAAACTTCTCATTCAGTACGGCGCTGACACAGATGCTCGAACGTTGCTGGAGGATCAAACGCCTCTTCATCTTGCAGCTTCCGGTGGGTTTCTTGCTTGTGTGAATGAACTTTTGAAACACAATGCTGTGCTGGGAGCAGTGACACGAGCGCGGCCCCCCAGGAGTGCACTTCATCTCGCAAGCGAAAACGGCCACAGAAGGACTGTACTTTCACTTATGGGACTTGGCCTTCGCTTTGACGACTTTGATTTGAATCTAGGTCTATCCTGTGCTGCCGGAGGCGGCCTCCAAGACATCGCTTCTCAGCTCATAGAGCGCGGGGCTTCTGTGAATGACTATGTCGATTATGCGGACGAAATTGGGGATGTCGTTGTCAAGGTGACCGCGCTACACCAAGCTGCCATTTCTGGGTCGCTAGCAACAACACGACTGATCCTCGCGCACGGCGCAACTGTGGACAAATACACAGCGGCAAATGCTCCACAAGAAGAGAAGTCCACGGCGTTACATCTCGCTGCAAGCTATGGGAACTGCGCAGTCGTACGGCTTCTCCTTGAGAATGGTGCGGATTACAAGAAACTCACGAAATACCACGATCAGGATGATGAAAATGCTACTTATGGGGTGACTCGACATACAGTCCTGTACTTTGCTGAAAGATCCGGTGATTCTGAGACTGTGGCAGTGCTATTGGCAGCAGGTGCCCAACATCGTGACTAGCATTCCTCAGACATAAAGTCACTACAAGCCATATCGTTAATGCGAGCGGAATACCTTTTATCGGACAAGGAGCATCAAATCCCGGACGAAGAACGCTACTCATTGGAGAAGGAACAACAACCCTTGGACAAAGAACACATCCCTGGAGCTTGAATTCACATTTAGAGTAGACATTCTCGGCGGTCTTCTGGCTTCTTAGAAGCTATGCAATGCCTTATGGCCTCTAGTATCGCCCCACGCAGCACATCCGAAGAAGCCACATCTGCGCAGTCACCGATGCTGTGACAGTACTCTCATGACAGCTGTTGGCCACCGACGGGTGCGTACTTCTTGTGATATTTGCTATGCAATTCGAGGTCGTGAGCAAGGGGGAGTGAATTGTGCTTTCCCAACATAGGATACGGGTAAAGCAAAGAAAAAAGAACGGTATCACTAATGTATTGACAGACAACGCGACGGGCGAGATCATGCGATTCATTCCTATAGTAGTCCAGTATACTTTTACCCATCCTCCCATCGCATTCCCAATCTACTCCTCCCTCCCCAGCCCCCGTCTTGACCACCATCTAGTTAGCCATATAGCTCTTGCTATCAATCCCCTCAGCAGGGAATTCCGGCAACGCAACCTCGAACCTCTTCTCGATGCTCTTGAGCACCTCCTCATCCTGCTCGTTCGACACGAACGAGATACTTAGACCCTTAGTACCGAAACGGCCTGCACGACCGACGCGGTGGAGGTAGCTGTCGGCGTCGCCGGGGAGATCGTAGTTGATGGCCAAGTTGATGCGCTCGATATCGATACCACGGCCGAAAACGTCCGTGGCAACGCAGATGCGCTTATTGAATTCCTTGAACTCTTTGTAGCGCTTGATACTAGTGAATGTATTAGAGGCTGTGTGGACGCGGACATTGGAGCTGGGAATGCTTACCGCTCTTCTTGCGTGACGCCGGAGTGCACTGCGATGGAGGGGAAGTTGCACTCGCGCAACAGCTTATCGAGCTCGGTGGCGCGGAGAGTAGACTTGACGAAGATAATGACCTGGTTGAACTCAAGATCATCTAGCAGCTGGTTGAGCTTGCGGTTCTTCTCGCCCTCAGACAGCTTGATGTAGTACTGCTGCAGACCGTGCAGTGTCAACTTGGTCTCGTCGTCGACGTAGATCTCGAGAGGGTTCTGCATGAACTTCTTGCAGATGGGCCTCGTCTCCTGCGACAAAGTTGCGGAAAACATCATAACCTGCTTCTGCGTAGGTGTAGCACGGAAGATCTCCTGGACGTCGCGGCGCATATCTGGCGGGTATGAGTGGCTGTACTGGCTGTATGGAGGCACGAAACTCACCAATCTGGTCAAGCATCTTGTCGCATTCGTCGAGAACAAATCGCTGAATGCTACCAAGACGAAGGTGCTTGTCGCGAACCAGGGCATTCAGACGACCGGGAGTAGCGACGATGATGTGCGGGTGGGTCTCCTTGTTACCGAGGATCTCAATGTCCTTCTGCATGGGTGTACCACCGTAGAACACGGCCGTCTTAACATTAGGCATGTACTTGCTGAACCGAGCATATTCGTTCTTGATCTGGTAGGCGAGTTCACGTGTGTGGCACATAACCAGCACTGACGTCTCGCCGTCGATAGGCTCCATCTGTTGTAGAGTGGCAAGGACGAAAACGGCTGTTTTTCCGAGTCCAGATTTGGCCTGGCACAGAACGTCGGTACCGAGGATGGCCTGAGGAATGCATACTTGCTGGACTGTTCGGGGCGACGTGTCAGATATGTCTCGTTTTGGGAAATGGAATGCAAAGTATCAAGCGAAGCAGGGTAAAGGAGCGTCCGTCCATCTCGAGTATCTGAATATTCCGACTCTTTCAAAGGCGCGCAAGTTCCTCGTTGGGAACAATGATGGCGTGCTGGCACCCAAGCCAATGCGCAGGCCCACGGTGTTCAGGTAGAAAGCGTTTCGACGACCAGACTTTTGGTCCCGGTCTTGCCCGACCGGCATCGCGATCGTAGTCTCACCGTCATGCCACAGCCGTATTGTAGCATGACCCAGTAAAACCGATTGGCACTTTTGCCATTGTTTGATACTCTTGCGCTTCTCGAAAGATGGACAGACGCTCGCTCCCGCATCGCATGACTAATCTTGTGCAAAAGGATTGGTGGTAGTGGACTAACCCTCGGAAGGATGCTCGAAACCGCAATCGGTGATAGCGCGCAGAAGTTCGGGCTTGAGCAGGAAATCGCGGAAACCAGTCGAGTGAATACCAACGTATGAGCCTTTGGCGCCTGCGCCAGTAACGGTCAGGTCGCCCTTCTTTGCGTCTCCATTAGCAGGCGCAGCGGCAGCGCCATTTGACGCTGGTGCGGCGCTCGTCGTCTGGACCTCCTCGTCCGAGTAATCGATGAGATCTTCTTCGGCAGACATATTGGCTGAAGGTGAGGTTTTGAGTGTCGACTAAGGGGTAGGAGGCGGGAGCCGGATGAAAGTCGAGGGCGAAGCAACAGATCAATCGCAGCGCAAGATCAATGCGATGCGAATGTCGACGAAGAGAAGAGGGTTGATACCGATTGAGGGGTGGTAAGGTGGAGGAAAGATGTGGTCGAGCGCGCCGTTCGGGAGCTGACAACAAGGCTGCAAGCTGAACAAAGCTTGGCACATCACGTGATTACAGCAAACTCTAGACTCATCAGCTCGAGGCAAGCCATGCATACTCGACTTGGTGATGAAATGTGAACAGAGCAATGGCAAAGAATACGAGAGCAAGGCATCTGCAAGCCCGGGTCTTATTCCTGGATAAGGCTGCAAAATTGCTAGCCGAGCAGCAATTTTCCGCACCAAACGAGTCTTCTTCTTCAAAGGATGATGCATCGCCAAAGCACTATAACACCGGTCTTCCTGTCGTACTCGCCTCTCACCTGCACACAGTCGCTAAACGTGGTCAAATTCGAGTTGACGCAAATGTGAAACGAGGCTTCTGTAAGACTTGTGCCACCCCACTACTTGAGGGCAAGACGTCTGCCACCCGAGTCGAAAATGCAAGCAAACAGTCCAAGAAGCCGTGGGCAGACGTAGAAACCATTACATGTCTAAGATGTGGCACCAAGAAACGATTCCCGGTCAAGGCACAGAGGCAGAAGAAGAAATCACAGCGATCAAACAATTATGCCAGCACTTCTGTCTCGGCTTCAGAATTACAGACTACGGACCAACCGAGAAACGCCACGCTCAATGCGGAGGAAACCCAAGGGAAAGGATGAAGTGACCGTTCAGAACCTTCAATCACGCTACCTCAATCATCGCCCTTCAGACCGCACATGTCGGTTCCCAGCAGGTTGTCCAGGAACGCAAAGAATTGCCAGTAGACGCTAGCCTTGTTCCAATCCGGACTACCATCCGCCAACCTTGGAATCTGCGATGAGGATTGATCGTCCTTACCAACACCGCCAAAGATTAACCACCCGAACAAAGGAATGAAAGCCAGCCAGCTGGTGTACCTGGGCTGTGTTGGCATGAGTGCTTGGTCTGCTGGCCTCAATACTGCCCTCCTTGCCCCCTCGATCCGCATGGGACGTTGTTTCACTGGCTGTGGCTCTTGCGGAGCAACCGCGGTTGAGAAGGATGGCTGCATGGCACCTGGTACGGCAGGCATGGGGCTGGCACGCCCAAAGTCCGAAGGTTGTTGGGCATTCGAGGGTCGGAGTTCTCTCATGGGAATAGGAGCATCATGTCCGCTGATTGTGGCCGTTGAGATGGTGTTGGAACTCTCGGGCGAGCCAGCGGTTCTATCTTGCGACAATGTAGCTGTAGAGAATGAAGTTGGTAGCGATTGCGAATCAATCTGAGCACCGGCATTGGTAGCAGGGACTGGAGCATCGTTCGGTGGGCCAGCACCCCGGTACGGTTCGGCAAAAACCATGTAACCATGCAGAGTGTGTGGTGAGCGGTTGCACGCAAGATCCGCAGCCTCGGGCGAGTCGAATGTGATCTTTATCCAGTGCGCGCCGCCGTTGTATGTATTGCGTTTTCGAAGTGCAGCCTTGGACAAACTCCGCTGAGCAGCTGCGCGGCTGATGCTTATCGAAAGGTCGTAGCGCTGGTTTGGGGGATGTCTGTCGTAGTCCTCCAGCACCGATCCACCAGATACCCTCTCGTAAAATTCGATGGCAGCCCATTCCATATCCCGGCCGTAGCCGTACAGTATGACTTCAGTAGCCTCTTTCTCCATCGCGGCGGCGACACCAGCAATGCCATTAGAATCGAGCGAAAGCAATGGGGCCGACTTTGATGCCACTAGGTTGTCTTTTGCCCGTTGCGAGGCTTTGTAGGTGTTGAAAATGGCGTCCTCGGCCTGCATGTTCTCTAGCCGCTGAACATCTTCCTTTCGCGCCGGCGTGGTTGTCTTGCTTCTAGAAAATCCGCGGCGCCTTGTTGATCGTCCGAAGGGGCCTTTCTCTTCTTGCTCTCGTCGCCTGACATCGGAACTGGAGCATTGTTAGCTAGTGGCAGGAAGGAGTATTCGGGATTGAGGCAGCTCACTCTGCATATTCGAAAGCCCAGGGCAGTCGTCGTCCGCTTGCGTCCAATGCCTTTTCATTGTCCGGGACCGCATGCACTTGCATGCCTCCTCGCATTTGGTTCATCATCATGGCGAGCGAATGGTTGGTGTGATGGCGGTGGGTTGCGGGCCGCAAAAAAGATGATGCAGGAGACAACAATGGACTTGCGCGACTGTTTTCACGAGCAGTTTTGCGGAGCAACGTCGAAGCTTGGGTCAGGTCCTCCACTTTCACCCCAAGCAAGCGACCACTTAAAGAATATTCTTTGATTATTTGACGAATTAGATTTGTATAAATTAATTCGTCCTGGCATACATAAAATAATTGAACAGACACCATGTCCGAAAATCGCGAACGACAGCTTGCAGAGCTGGTTCTACTGCAAAGCATGTATCCTGAAGAATTCCAGTGGCAAACCGCTGGCGGCACCGAGCCTTCACTATCAGATATAGAAGACAGCGACCCCTCAGTCTCGCTCAAACTCGACCGTACGTCTGATTCCTCCATCAACTTATCCGTCCGCTTTCTAACATTCTCTCAGAATTCACCCTCGACCTCACCCTTCCCTCCTCATACCCCAGCACCTCCCTTCCCCAAGCCTACCTCCAATGCGGTCCCCACATTCCTACCACCACCCGCAAGCAAGCCCGTCAGCACCTCACTTCCACCCTCACCACTCTATCCCCAGGTGAAGAATCTCTCGACCTCCTCGTCACCTCCCTCATTCCCCTCCTCGCCTCTCTCACCACCACCTCCCCCTCCCCACAACCCACGTCCCCTCCTACCACCTCGAATACTCCCGTCCGAATCCACCGCCTCCTCCTCTGGGCGCACCACCTCCTCGCCACCTCCAAACGCCGCGACATACTCTCCTGGTCACGCGACCTGCGCCTCTCCGGCTTCTCCCGCCCCGGCTACCCCGGCGCCATCCTCGTCGAGGGCGAAGCCGAGGACGTAGCCGAGTTCGAGCGGCGGATCAAGGCTCTGCGGTGGCAGGCGCTGCAGGTGCGGGGGGAGGAGGACAGCGATACGAGGATGCTTGGTGAGGGGCAAGGGGTTAGGGAGGTGGAGGAGCTCAGTGAAGTTGTTAAGGCGTTGCGGGAGGTAGATGGGCGGGGGGAGATGGCGGAGTGGTTTCTGGAGGGGATGAGGATCGGTCACGGCTGATAGACACCTTACAGAAACGGAAAAGGAGGGAAGTGAAAAAAGGCTTTTGTTCTCATTCCAGCCGGTCGGGCTATGCATCGCTTTATCGCTCAGGAAAAAAAATGGCCGCTGCTAAAGGGGTTCCAGCGCACCATGACAAAACCGCATCAAAGCATGGGGGGATATCATGTTTGGCGCATCCAAATCCAGCCTCAAACGCCGTCCCAATGCCCACAGAACGCCGACAATATGGCGTCGTCAAATCCAGATCATCATCATCATCATTGCATCACCGTCCGACGATAATCTTCCTGCCCCTGACTAGGAATGGTGAGGGCATCTCCTCTGTCTCAGGGTCCCACACAGCACACCTGCTGCTCTTCTCGTCTTCTGATGACGAACGAGACTGCATGTTGGAAACTTCGTTCCTGCTCAGCTCCACCAGTGTGCGGCCTTGGATCTTGGCACGGGCCAGATCTCTCTGCAGCCCGCCGAAGTCCTTGGTCTCGATGCCGTTCTTAATCCGGCGCGCAGTTGGGGATGGCTGACTGGGTGCTGCCGGAGCACGACGAGCGGGTGACGCCAATGGTCCACCGGATATGGGGCGGGCGAGCTTGCGCGCTGGGCTGCCCGGGCGGATGTTCTCGTCCTTCGGGCTGGCAGGGCGTGTAGCTGCTGCGAGGGCGAAGACGTTGGTCGCTGACTTCTTGCGAGCGTGTGCATTGAGGCCCATCTGCGCGGGAGTGGTCTTCTGGCGCAACATGCCAGGGCGGGTGGGTAGTGCCAAATTACGGCTGGCGAATGGTTGTTTGAAAGGGTCTGCGGACGACTTGGGGCGGGTTGGAGAGTCGGGGCTCTCTTCATCATCGGAGAAGTCCACTACATCGTCGGAGGGAGAGACGGCCTCACGCGGCTTGTTGACTTGCTCGAAGATGTTGGTGCGCAGCATGGGTTGGCGCAGACCAGAGATGAGGGTTGAATCGGTGGATGAAGTGCCAGTGCGGCGAGGAGAGAGAGAAAGTCCGGCCAGGTTACGAACGGGCGATGGCGAGCACATCTGAATGTCCATTGGCGAGGGAACGATCTCCTGTGCATTGGCGATGGTGCGAGCGCGTGTGAAGGGAGTACGTGATGAGCGCTTCACCGGCTTGAACCTCTTCTCGAGAGGACTATCGTCGAGGGAGAGAGTCGAAAGATCTGTAGCGCGAGGAGAGATGGAATCTTCCATGCAAGATTCTGAGAGGACTGGAAGTGAGGGGCTGTGCTCAGGGTGAAGAGTGGTCGGGGTAGATGATCGCGTCATTGAGGTCTTGGACTCGCATGATGAACACGAGGTGGTAGATGTGGCTTGTGAGGATGGGAGAAGACTCATGCGACGCGAGACCTCCTCTTCCACCCTTTGTTCGACTAGCGAGGCGAATTCCTTCTCAGCAATCTGCACCCGTCTGTCGATTTCGAGAGTCGCGCGGGCCTCCCATTCCATCAATAGCTTCTTGTGCATTGCCTCGTAGGTGGTTTGCCTCTCTGCTTCCAGCTGTACAATGTGCTCTCTTGCCAACCTCAGCTCTTCCACGGCCTGGTCTTTAGCAACAATATGTTGCTGGATCATTAAAGCACTTTGTTGCGACTTGCGGATGAGCTTGACCCTCGGCAGGTTGAGGAGGGCGGCGGTGTCTGGCCTAGAGTTCGGGTTGACTTGCAAACATGCGGTGATGACTTCGGACAATTCTCTGGAGTAGTTGCGCGGAAGTGGAGCGACTTTGCCGATTTTGATTTTCTGAATCAAGTCGAAGTGGGTTTTGGCATTGAAGGGGGGTTCCCTCGAGCACAGCTCATAGATAACACATCCAAGCGACCAGATATCAGAGTACAAGGAGTAGCGCTCGGCGGCGCAAATTTCAGGGGACATGTAGAAGGGAGTACCCACATAGGTTGAAGCAAAGTCATGTGACGATATTATCTTGGAAAGACCAAAATCGCCAAGTTTGACAGCGTTGCCATCACCTAGGAAGACTGTGACCTGTCAGCTGGGGAGATTCCAAGTGATGTAAGGATCAAGACTGACCATTTTCAGGTTTGAGATCCCGGTGCAGGATCATGCGGTCGCAAGCCTGCTTGCTCTTGATGGGTAGTGCGTTCTTGGACAGACCAACAGCGGTGGTGTCGGCGCTGGGAGGGTCTTCGCCATAGTGACAGCGGTACAGGGCAGAGACAAGCTGTGCGAAGACGGTCCAGACCAGATCCTCGTCGGCAAAGGCATGACGGGCCTTGAGATCTTTAATCATGATGCCGAGATCGCCGTTACCGCAGTACTCCATGTACAGGTGGA
Organism: Myriangium duriaei CBS 260.36; assembly: GCA_010093895.1. Taxonomy (NCBI): domain Eukaryota; kingdom Fungi; phylum Ascomycota; class Dothideomycetes; order Myriangiales; family Myriangiaceae; genus Myriangium; species Myriangium duriaei. Next base: position 1,232,630 of record ML996091.1, read on the forward strand.
GGTCGTGTGACTCCTTGTGGTGCTCCTTCTCGAAGTACTGAACGATGTTGGGGTGATCGAGTTGGCGTAGGATGTTCAACTCGGCCTGGAGTTGATGTCGCTCCTTGTCGGACATCTTTGTGTAGCATATTTCCTTCCTGCAGAGGACCTGGCGACGGTGAGCAGGTAAGAAGTAGCGATCAACACGAGCAACATACGAGGCCATCTGCTTTCCGTCTGACCTTCCTGATAACGCCAAACGAACCCTGACCTGCAGTGAGGCGTCAGTAATGACCCATCCACACTTTATGCACGACGGGTGCGGGAGTGGAGCCGTACCAATGCGTTCGAGGACTTCATATTTGTCGGCTTCGGTGGAAGCCATGATGGCTGGAAACAAAGCGAGCGGCGGGCAGAGATGCGATCGCTAATCATACACCGTGCATCCTAGACGGTGAGTGAAAGATGACGAACTGATGCTGGTGGAAGAAGAGAAAGAGGCGAGGATGTTGGTTTTGTGCAAGTGACGCTGGCAGGATTCGGAATGTTTGCAGATGGATACACGTCCCGCATGTTTCTCAGACGACGGGGTTGGGCTTGGCAGGGTTCGCACCTTTTTGGGGGAGTCTGTGCGCGGGTGTGACGTCGACCTCTCTCTCGCCCCTCCAAATTGCTCAATGCTTGGGATGCATGGCGACGATGAACAGTTGACAACGACGACTGCTGCCATTTGACTATTGCTACGAGGCGCATCTGCTTTTGCAACTCCCGCTCCATAAAGACCAAACGGCAGCCACCAGAGCAACTACACCCGCATTCACAACTGTTCCCGCAGAACGTCAACCGTCCGTTCCACCGGTCATTTTCATTCTTCGGCAATGGTGTTGAAGAAGTATGAGATCGAACAAGCATTGCATGCGGAAAAGCAGGACATTGCCGCTGGAAGACTGAAAGAAGATAATCCTCTGGATCTTTCAGAGTCCTTCCGGATATTCTGTGAGGCGTGTCGGAGAGGCGACCTCAAAGTGTGCCAGGAGAAAATCGCCGAGGGTGTCAACCTCAACGCTCGCGATCGTTATGATTACACACCTCTAATCCTTGTGAGTCCCCCTCGACTATCGATATTCCCTGTTATCTCCCAATATTGGCACCGTGGACTGATTGCTAAGGCATTCCATCAAGGCTAGTCTTTGCGGACACTATGAAGTCTGTCAGCATCTACTGGAGTCTGGAGCGCTATGCGAACGCGATACTTTCCAGGGCGAGCGATGTCTCTACAATGCCTTGAATGATAAGATACGGAATTTATTACTGTCATACGACTACTCCAAATCTACCGATCCGCTCCAGCCTCTTGCTGCCCATGTCACGAGTCTACTCACCAGGGAAGAGCCGCAGACCTCGGATATTGTTCTCAATACATACGATGCTTCCTTGAACCTTCACAAGTTTATTCTGGCCGCTCGGTCTCCATATTTTGCAAAGAAACTCCAAGCCACTCCGGACACAGCATCATGGAAACTCTCCCAGGCAATACCTACGCAATCGTTCGAGGCAGCCGTACGGTATCTGTACATGGGCGAGGTTTCGGTTGACTTGGGAGATGGTCCGGAAGAGCAGGAAATTTTAAAGGGCATCGACAAGCTCAGCAAACAGTTGGAAATCGAACGGCTCTTTGAAAACATACTGGAGGGTGGCGATAGACGCACAGCACGACAAAGACGTGCCGATGAGATCAGTCGCGGTAGGGATCAATTGGCTACCTGGTACCGGGATAATGTCTTGCGGCACAAGATCACGGTCGATGTTTCAGAGGCCGACGATGTTCAGTGGGACAGGAGTAATGCTATGTTTGCGGATGTCCTGCTACGTGCGGACGAGCCGGAGATTGAGGAGCAAGGCGACCAACCCAAGAGCAGACAACAAGGTCACGCTACAAACACAAATAGCACGATTCCAATCGGCGGCTTCTCCCAGCGGTCTCGATCTACCTCTCGTATTCGAACCCAACGAAAGTCAACCTTGTTCCCTGTCCACCGAGCCATGCTACTTCGATCCGAATTCTTCAGCGCCATGTTTGCATCTGGATTTCGCGAGGCGCAGGCATCATCACACCTCCAAGTTATACCGATAGACTGTACGCCAGAAGTTCTAGAGATCGTGCTTACATTCTTGTACACTGAGCGGGCCGAATTCGGCTTAGACGTTGCGGTAGACGTCTTATTTGCAGCGGATCTCTTGTTCATCGAGAAGCTCAAACAGCGAGCGGCGATGATTATCTCCACACTCGGCAACGGACAAGCTTCGGTCGTTGAGTCGGAGAATCCACGAGGCGAGATAGATGTGGACGATGTGGTGGATATCTACGACGTCATTCGTGCTGGTTGGGACACGAGGGTTCATCGACTTGAAGAGTTTGGTGCCAGGTTCATTGCTTACCGACTGGAGAGGTTCATTGACGATCCGGAGTTTGCGGCACTTGTCAAAGAGAGTGCAGCCAGGATCAAGGGCCGTCAGGAAACGGATACTGTTGAGTTGGTGGACGAGTAAGTTGCCTTTTATGGTCTCGACTGTGATAACAAAGGCTAATCATAACTCAGTATTCGCTACTACCTCTCTGAGCGCTTTCGTCTTCGATTCGAAGATTCTGGCATGGACGAGTTGATGGATGAGACTCAGCAAGCCTTGGAAGGGGTGGATCTCGACGGCAACAAGATCCACGATGACGAGGGCATCGACATGGTTTCGGAGCCCACACCGTCTCGAAACCGTACAGAACTACACACTTCTGGTCTTGAGCCGCAGCTTGTGATCAGAACTCTTGACGGAGAAATTGCAGGCGATGAATTTGCTCAAGATGCCATGAACTACCAAATACTGCTGGGTAAGATCGACAAACTGTTGGACGAGCTCCAATTAGACGCATAGACGCAGAGGGGATATGGATGATTCCCGACTGGATGAACATTAGGCAGAAGCACGGCGGTGGGCTTGGGATGAAGTTAGGATTACGTGACCTGCCACGCAGGCTACTCCGCCACGATCATGTGGGGTTGGTTGTACGAGCATTTGATCTAGAGGATAGATGACTACCAGATCCACGCACATAGAAGAAAGAGATTGTAGAGATAGAGACATTCGAGTCACTGTATAGCGTTGCACGGTGCATGTGTCAAGTGGTCACCGCTGGTGCAAACAAGATGAGGCTGGACGGCCGTTGAGATGTGGTGGAGGCCCCAGCCTCAGCCGTTATGCAGCCTCAGCCACGATTTTGGCCTTGTCCCACGTGATTGGCATTTTTATATCTGTTCTCCCCGCAGTCCTTTTGACCCTTTGACCCTTTGACCATTTGATCCTGTGTCAGCCCCTCGTTCGTCAGTCTCAGCCCGTCCGCAGCACTACAGCCTCGACGGCGCGTTTCACATTAAAGTGCGATCTTCCACGTTCCATTCTTCCCCTTCCAATTTCTTGATTTCCCTTCCGGACTCCGCTCGTTCGAACTAGACTGGTATTCTTTCGTCATTCTCACAACCCGATCTTCTACTCTGCGACGTTCGCCGGTCGACTTCGCAATCAACACATTTGCGATCCGATATACTCGCTATATTCTCGCCATGTCGGCTATCGAAAATGGAGTCAACGGTGTCAAGCACACCTTCTCGAGCTGGGACTCGTGCATGTCCAAGGCTTACTGCAAGTGAGTATATCTCCGAGGTCAACCCAAAGTACTTTATTCACATGTCTTCGCAGATGGCCTGTCATCGCCGGCATAATAATCGGCTCTCTCATCCTCCTCTCCGTCCTCTACTGCGTCGTCCAAATCATTTGCTGCGGCGCCCAATGCTGCTTCTGTCTGGCTTCCATCTCCCGCTGTCTATGCTGCGGCTGCTGTCGCGGATCCGGTAGAGGTAATCGCGGAGGCGACAATTACGATGGGCACGTCAAAAACAATGGCTACGTACGACCCGCCGACTATAACACAAGCTACCAACCCAGCTACATGGCCCAAGGCCAGTATGCCAGCCAACCAGCGCCCCACTACGGCCCTCCCTCAACCGCAACATTCGATGCGCCCACGAAAAATACCCGACGCGCCAACGAAGACGCCCTCCCCGCCATGCCCAGCTGGTCCGACGCCCAGAGCCGCCGCGTGGAAGACCACCACAGCGCGCACGACGATGTGGAGATGGGCAAGCTCAACAACGCAGGCCAGTCCGAGCCCATGCTGCCGAAATTTGAGTCCGACGACTACGCCTACGCCCGCGGCGACAGCGCGCACGGCATAGGAAGCAACAGCCACAACACGGGGGATCTTGGTCTCGGCGCGGGCGCCATGGCCACCAGTCCGTACCGCGACACCTACAGCAGGCAAGACACTTACCGGGGCTCAAGTCCGGCGCCGACGTACCACACGCACCAGCAATACGGGCAGGGCAATCGGGGCTACGGCCAAGCACAGACGTACGACTCGCCGTATAACAATTACGACCACAACCCCAGCACGACCACCGCGGTAGGCACGGCCTATACCGCCGCACACACAGCCCAGCCGTACTCTCCCACCCGCAGCGCCCAGCCGCAACAGCAGCAGAGCTACAATGCGCAGAGAACGCAGTCCCCGACATATGCCCCGCAACAGCAGCAGCAGCAGCAGCACGGGTACAGCGCGCCGCAGCAGAGCCAGCAGCAGGGCTACACGGCGTACCCGGGGCAGGCAAGTTACCAGGCGCATGAGCCGACGAGTCCGAGCGTGTACAGTAGCGTGCCGGAGACGACGAGGAAGCCGGTGCAAGGGAGCTGGCGGGATGTGTAGTGTAGTGTATGATACGTACTATATAGATCTCTCTCTGTACGGGTAATGAATAATACCTTTTTTCTCTCTCTCGATATGCATAAGATTTACTTTGGAAAAAATGTGCGATTGTGAAGGTAAGCCGAAGTATAGTGTAGGCTAGCGTGGCACGGGTATGGTATTTTGGGGGAAAGATGTGGAGTATCGCAGTCCAAGGCTTCTGCATATCGTAGCTTGGGCTACGGATTACATTAGTGCAGCGGTATGTTGTCAAGGTTATTATTACAGGTATTACTTGAGTCGACATCTGGTCGACGACGATCCTATCTCCCCGTGGCAGCTAGAGTGCAATGCCTCTGAGCCCCACCAGCGACTATCACCCATCGTTCTCACCTCTTTCTTACCCTCCACAGCCGTACTAAACTTCTCCTCCAAATCTCCGCCCATACCTCGTACGCCGCCTCCTCGTCCTACTTCTCGTCATCCTTCTTACCTTCCCCATTCTCGCCACATACTTCTCCCCTGCCTCCACTACCGCGCCCTCCCTCCCAACCCACCAACCCTCAACGCCAACCCATCAGCCCTAACCCTAGCCTCAAACTGCGCCATACTCCCCGTCCCATTCGCCACCCGTCGCGCCACCCCCTCCACCAGCCCGACCACCTCCTCAACCCTGCTTTCATACACTCTCTGCTCCTCGCTCTTCACTGGTGCCCAGGGGCGCGGCGCAAAGAACAGGCTCTTCTTTTCTTTCGATTCCTCCACTGCTGACGGGCACGTGGAGGTGGAGGGGTGTAGGAAGTCGAAGGCGGAGAAGCCTGGTCCGAGGGCTGTGGATAGTAGGGAAATGCGCGCCATGAGCACAGGGTAGTCCGCGCCGCGTTTTGGGGCGAATACAGGACTTTGGAGGAGGGACGTGATGGTGTCCCAACTTTTCTCGTCGCGGAGGAAAACACTGTCGGGAGAAGGAAGGGAGGTGAAGGAGGACCAGGCAATGAGGCGTGCGAAGAGGGCGCTGGAGGTGTCGGAGTACTTTCCTGGCAGGAGGGAGATGAGGCGCGCCGTGAGGATGGGGGAGTCCAGAATGGAGAGAAGACTGGGAATGGGAGCTGTAAGGTCTGTTGTGGCCGAAAGGAGAGCGGAGAGGGCGGATTGTATCTGGCAGAGAAGGGAAGGGGAGCAGGATATGTTGGTGTCGATTAGGAGTAGCGCCAGACAGTGGATCGCTTTGTTGAGGGCCTGGGAGTCGAGACGCGTTGCCAGAGCTGATAAGAAGCGGAGGAAGGCGTACAAGTTGTGGCTGAGGATGTTCTGTGTTTTGCCAAGTTTGGACTTGATCGGCATCTCGTCGTCGCCATAGATGATGCTTGGCCGTGCTCGGAGACGGAGAAGCGAGTCTTGCAAGGTCTCAATGGTCAGCAGTCTTGAGGTGGGTTCGTGCTGGGCGCAATGCTGCAGGACTCCGACATAGGCATGCGAGACGATTTCCCGCTCTTCAAAGAGGACTGAATGAGATTAGCTCTGGCAAAGACATCATTATAGAATATACGTACGCTCCGTGAGGCACCATTTCTGCAACTCCAGTGGCAACACCTTCTTAAGGCAGATATGAGCCACAAATGGTACCGCGTGCTCTCTCGATGCGGGATCTGACAGATTCAGTCGTTGTTCATTGCACCGGCATGAGTCTGCTCACCTTTCAAGACATTCATCCACTGCTCCCAACCCTGTCCTGGCTTGGGAAATGGGTTCGAGAGGCGCTTCCTCTTCGACACCTCACCTGCCTCAAAGAAGTCGAACCCGACTTCCTCTCCGAGCGCATCGGTCCGGTCCAGTGCTTTCTTCAGCCGTCCGTTGGCATCGTCCAATCTGTTGATCGCAGCGGCCACTCGCTCGGCTGGCGCAGGAGCACCTTTCCCCTCGACTTTCTTCTGGATGCTGAATTCTTCTTCGGCAAGCCTGTCTTCCTCCTCCAATTTCTTAAGTCGAGCTTCTACGGCAGCTTCCTTTTCCCGGCGTTTGACCATGGCCGCCAAGCTATGCTTGTGAACCGTCTTTGGCGGGCTCGGATACGATGTGGGCGGCAAAGGTTTCAGCTTGTGCCTCCGTGATTCCCTTGAAAAGTAAGTTTCTTCTTGCTTAGTTGAGTCATCTGCTGGTGGCCTAGCTGCGATCTCTTTCGCCTTGCGAGCTATCAGCTTCTCTATATCGAGTGCGAGGTCGTCCTCTGAGCTAATATCGGTATCTGATGCTGAATCCTCGGTTATTTCGTGCAACTCTTCCGCATCCGAGCTGGAGTTCGTGACTAGTTCCTCTCCGCCTTTTTGTATGCGTTGACTTGACGAGGTGAAGGATAGTTGCGAGCTCGGTGGAAGTGTTGACAACGAAGACATGGATTGGAATGAGATATTGATACCAGACTGGGGCTTCGCCGAGGGCAGCACTTGTGATGCCGGCTCCTCTGTCTCATCGTTGCGGTCGGTAGGGTGCAGATCGTCCATCAGTATATCGTCCTCTGGCGGGTTTTGTGTGGATACACTGATTTGCGCTGAAGTGTCCAGCTTGACGCACATATTTTTCGTGGGCGAGGACGTCGATCTAGTTGCCCTCGAATGCGCCGAGCTACCGAGCTTCAGCTGCTTGCTCTGCGCGGTCGGCTGCTGTTGTGATTCTGCTCGGATCTGAGATAGGCTGTCCGGCTTGTTCTTGACTTGCATAGGCGGTGCGTGCTGTGTGGATCTCCCCACCTTTACCGGGCTGTCCAGCTTGAATTTCTTGTTCTGCGATACCCTTGACCGGTGAGTAGACGATTGAGCATGTGCTGAGCTACCCAGCTGGAGCTCCTTGGTCAATCTGGGCGAGACGACAGTACAGATGTTGGAGCTCAGCTCGTCCGGACTTGAATATGCATTATCGTTTACACCAGTCTCGCTCGTCTTCGTCTTTCCCGGGGCTACCTTCTTGAGCGGAGATGTGAGGCGGCGTGAGTCATGTCTTGGGCCTCCTGATTCGTCCAGTTGGCACAAGGGCCTCTTTCTGGGTGTTGTGCTCGCAACCGAGGCGGCAGGTTGGGTAGTGGACGAAGTCTTCAGGCGAGGTCTTACATCCGGCCTGCTGTGCTTTGGATTGAGCATGACGTGCGATGTATCGGAGCTCTCGCTCTGCGGTGTATGGAATGTCTCACTCTCCGGTGAAGCAATAGGTGAAGCATTGCGGCGTCGGATTGGTGTCCGGTTCACTCGGGTCGATTTGCTCCGCGTGTTATTCACCAGAGTCGATTGCTTCGTGCCCATCTCTTGCTGGGCCGTCCCCGTGATAGTGTGCTTCCTCGCTGATCTCAACTTGCTTGCTGTGTCCTGCTCTTGGGACGATTGCTTTGTGCTCGGAGCATGCCGGTTTATTGCTTGATATGTCATAGCATTCCTCTTCGCCGGGGTCGATCTGCTCGGCGTACTCTTCAACGAGTCTGTTTGCTTTGCCCTCGGCGTGGCGCTTCTCGTCGCGGTCCGCAAGGGAGCCTTGGTCGCAGCAGCTGTCTTCTTGATCTGCTTGGGGAAAGCGCGAGCGGGCTCAGGGCTCGGGTCGCGTGCAACATTTATATTATCGCAGAGACCGAGCAGTGGTCTGATGGTTTGATCTGAGCCGACCATCTTGTTGTCCTTCTTGAGCCATGACTTGATGGTCCCCTGCATGTCGCATGCTGTGCGGCCGGCAGTGCTGATATTCTCCAAAAGACTAATGCGGTCTGGTGGTCGCAACGCGGCTGGTGGGGTCGCTCCAGTGCGACGCGCCGCTACAAAAATCGCTGCGCGTAGGCACGTGACTTTGATTGGTTGCTCATTTACAGTATATGATCCAAAAAGTAGTTCCCTGATAATGTTTTGCAAATTAGCAAATTACTGTCTGGCATTGTATGATCTATGCTGCATATATTACACCAAAACACCTTGCTGAGCCGGATTATATTCATCAAACTATCACACCCGCCCCAATGTCCGCCGCCTATGTGCCTCCAGCGCCTTAGTCGCCAGCGCCCGAAAATGCAGCTGTTCGCCATCTCCGGGTAGGTACTCACCGCTGGCAATACATTGCACCTTCATGTTGGGATGGTACTGCAGATTGGGCAGAAGCTTAGGCGTGATGAGAAAGTATTGCGATGTGTTCTCTGCACATGCCACCGACACCATGCGCGAATGGATCAACCTATTTCTGTCAGCGAGTGTCGGCGAGGAGAGCTACCTTTGACATACCGTTCGTTTCGAGGATCCATTCCCTGGTTGATTTCGTCTACCACCCGAAATGGAGCTCGCGCCAGGCTTTGCAGTGCCATGAGGTAGAAGATGGTCGACACGGCACGTTCGCCCCCGGATTGTCGATGCGAATCGAGCTGGGACAACTGCTCATTTTCCCTGAACTTCACCATGATGTCCAACGCCCACTCAGCCAAATCGTCCTTCTTTTCCACTTCAACATGTCCAGCGCAGTTGATTCGAGACATGTTGTCTCCGAATGCCTCACTGACCTGCCTAATCAAAGCATCGAACGGCCCTTCCCATTGTTCCCGGATCTCCTGCATCTGTTGTTTCAGACTTTCCAGCTGACCAGCAATCCTGTTGTAATTCTCCCGTTTCTTCTCTATCATTCTCTCTCGTTCTTCGAATTCCCTCACAATGTGTGGATTTCCTTCGTGAATCATTTCCAATTGAGCCTGCAATGCCACGATTTGTCCTTCCAGGTCTTCGAGACTCAAGTCGTTCGGCTGTTGGTGGTGAATCTCTCTTTCCCCATCCGATAGATCGGCTTGAATCTCGTTCACCCGATTGAGCAGAGCTGCAGCCTCCTGCCGGGCTTGGGCTTGCTTCTCCCGGAGATCTTGAACTTCCCGCTGCCGCTCTTCTAGAAGCTTACGCACTTCAGCATTCCGAGCTTGTAGATTCTCAACCTCCGAATTTGCCTCAATTTGTTGTATCTCGGCCTTAATAACATCTGTATACATCTTCACCAATGCATGCCCACTTGTCGCATACATGACTGCATTTCGACCCTTCTCTTTATTGTCCTCGTTGATGCGTGCTTGGATTTCTTGCCGAGTATCGAAAGTACCCTGAATCTTAGAACGAGTGGCATCCAGTTTCTCTCCGGCAGTCTGAAGTTGCGTAGGTAGAGAATTGTAGATCTGAAGTGCTTTCTGTCGGCTGTCTTTCTCCTCCTGAAGCTCATTTTTGGCAGCTTCGATCTCTTTGTGACGCTGACCGAGGTTTCGAGACGTTTCCTGATGTTCACTGCCGACCTTCTTCAATTCCTCAATATCTCCTTTGAGCTCTCGAATCTGGTCGTTGATCTCTCGTTCCGCCCCAGTGTCCACTTGCTGGTCGCCGAAGAATTGAGGTTGTCGGACCTTGCGTGCGCGGGTCGAAGTACCCCTATCTCCGTATTCGCGACGCCGTGTGATTGTGAATGTTTCGGTCGGCGTGACAAAGGAGCTAATTGAAGACCGCGTGACGGCATTGTACTGCTCCGAAGACAGATTCTTGAATGCAACGGCTGTCTGTTGAATGTTACGATTGTCACAGAGCATTGCAAGAACAGCATCTGGTCCTTCCAATAGATCCAGGAGATAGCAGTCAAGCCCGAGTTCGGCTAATTGCTCCTTCGGCATTGGCGATTTGTATCGGGCTAATCCAATGCTGGAGGTACGAAGGTAGACGTCGGAAAGACGCATATCTCCTGTCAGTTTATCCGAGAGAAGCTTGAAGTCCGCCGGAGTCGTCGCCGTAATAGATAGAAAATCACTACCAGTCATGACACTTTCCACGAAAAGGGCATGTCTTTTATCTTTGACCGAACAAGAGATGATTGGAGGACCAAATACAGGGCCTTGGAATTTGTCCATATTGTCTTGAATCCATTGCCATGCCTTGAAGGTATCCATGGATGCTTTTCTCAGTTTGCCCTCTTGTTGCCCGGCATGCGAATGAAGAGCTTGCAGATCCCTTTCTAAGTCTTTCATGCGTGAGGCGCGTTCTGCAATTTGCTGCTTGCAGGAGTCCTGTTGCGAATTGGCTTCGCCGGCTCGGTCTTCCAGATCGCGCATATCCCGCGTAAAAGCTCTGAGCCTTTCATTGTAATCAGCGGCATCGAATTCCGGGCGATTCTCTCTCATCTTGCTCTCGATGTCCCTAACTCTGGCATTGAGGCGCGCAAGCTCCTGTTTCAGGCCTTTTTCTCGGTCGGCTTCCGCTTCGATCTCTTTGGTGGCTGCAGCAATTTTCTCACAAAGTTCTGTTTGTTTTTGTGAGGCTCTGTTGGTCTTCTCGATCGCCGCCTTGTAGACTCTTGCCCTCTGCTGGACCGCTTCTTCGACTTTCTTGGAATACGCCTGTTTTTCGTTGACAGCCCTGAGTGCAGGTTCAACTTCCAGCTTCAATTGCTCGTACTCTTGGGTTGCCGCAACCTTCCGAGCTCTAACATCTTCAAACCTCTGTCTCGCGATTCCATACTGCAGAGTCGGACGATAAAGTTCGAGAGCATGAGCTTTCTCCAGTAATTGGGTCCTTTGCTGAGCGCGCTCCACGTCAGGTCTTTGACGATTGTGTTTCTCCTCCAAACCCTTCAGGCTTGACGAGAGATCGGCTACCTCCTTGACTATGTGCTTTAGCTTCGCGTCGTGCGTCTTCAGTTCCTCATGCTGGGTGATTATTTCTGGAGAGGCGATAGCTCTTAGAGTTTCCGTAAGTAAGTCGACAGGCTGTAGAGCAGCAAATTCTACCACCCGGTCTTGTGGCAAGAACTGACAAAGGTTATCGACTTGGATGTTGAAAGCTTTACACTCCTCCACAACATGACTTCGAGGAACGGATCGGCCATTCAAATAGTAAGACGCCTTGTTGTTGCTTTTCTTGATTACCATCTTGATGACGGGATTTGCGCGATGTCTTGCAGGATCCGCAGCGAGTTCGATCTCGACGCTACCTTCGGCGGCGCCATGCTTCACGAATTCCGAATAGTCCTTTGCTCTTCCCAAGTTTGAGGTGTGGCCACCAAGCCCGAGACAAATGGCGCATACGAGGGTGCTCTTGCCGGTTCCGTTGGGACCAATGATCATGTTCAGACTGGGACCCAGGTGGAATTCTGCCGACGTATATGTGACAAAGTCACGAAGGGCGACCCTGACGATGGAGCCAGGTTGATGTGAAAGCGGAGAAGATGTGCCATTTCCGTTGGTCGTTCCCGAGTGATCGGAGCGATAGCTTGCAGGCAGGACGGGACCATTGGACAGCTAACTATGAGTGTCAGTAGGCTGGCCACTTTCGCGAGCTTTGTGTGCCGGATATGACCTACATGACCATTTGTCTTGACGCGCTTGCTCGCCAAAGGCTCCTCATATTCGGGGCTGCTGGAATCGTCTTCGTCCGCATTGTCGGGAGTCAAGGTCCGTTTGCGACCCCTCACAAGGCCTGGCATGGCGAGTGAGAGGCGATCTTGGTGATCGTTGCGAGTGCGCAAGGTCCGTAGTAATGGTGGGGATTGTAGATGCGAACGGCGCGTGTGATTGAAGGCCGACGCGCCACGCCGCGTGCGGGATAGAGCTGCGCAAAGGCCAATAGTTTGGTCCGACCAATATCGATAATTTTTGTCTTATCTAATCATCATCTAATCTCCGAGCGACAGGCGATCTCTACCCGAGCACAGAGTAAGACCGGATGAGCGATATTTAAATCACGCGACCCTCGCAGACGCACAGAAAGTTCTTATTCAATCACATTGCTCGGGTCGATCAAGTCACTCACCAGTTTCTTAGACGGACACTCGTTGCTGTACGGTGACATTCGGAGACAAGATCAGACCATGGACGCCTGACCAGAGTGGCCGAGGGAGGGTTTCACGCGGCACCAGAAACAAGCACCATAACCAAGCTCGGACATTTCCCTGCAGTACTGCACTCGCGACAGAACGGGACCCAGGTTCTGACTAGATGATCAGGATGAAAAAATGTGACTGACGTGGGGCGAGTGATGGAGATGGTGGGCTTGGCGCAGTATCCCCAATCATTTGGCCGATAGCGGCGGAGAGTTGACTCAAAATCTGATCACCCTGTTGATAGTCAATCCTTGTTTCTGCCATCATTCTTGCAATTGTATTCGATTGTTCTGCTCGCACGTTCTCTCGGCGTGCTGCCGTCCATTCCACCGGTCGCGAGAGCTGCTGCATGAGAGTCCGTCAATTCGTTTTCTAGCAACCTCTACAGCCCCTCACGCAAGATGCTGGCCCGACCAGCAGCTCTCCGGTCTTTGCGCCGGCTGGCCAATCCCCAGCGCCTTCGTGTATCGTCGACTGCCCCTCGCATAGCCTCCTCAGTCCGGTCTCTTCACCACCATTCCAAGCATGAGGATGTCTCCGCCCGGTCGGCCGTCATCAATGTCCTTAATAACATTGCCTCTAAGCGTGAGGTCCAGCAGTACTTGGCCCAATTCACCTCGGTTGAGTCTCAGCAATTCGCTGTGATCAAGGTCGGCGGCGCCATTCTGACCGACTATATCGACGTGCTGTGCAGCTCTCTGCGCAACCTCAACCAGATGGGTTTGTTTCCCGTCATCATTCACGGCGCTGGACCTCAATTGAACAAGCAACTTGAGGCAGCTGGTGTGGAACCACAATACAACGAGGGAATCCGGATTACCGACGGAAAGACACTCGGTGTCGCGAGGAAATTGTTCCTCGAGGAGAATATGAAGCTTGTGGATGCGCTTGAGTCGTGGGGTGTACGGGCTCGACCTATCACTTCTGGCGTTCTCATGGCCGCGTACAAGGACAAGGACATCTACAAGTTCGTCGGCGAGGTCAACAGGGTCAACACTGAGTCTATCAAGGCCTCTATCGCCGATGGCTATATTCCTGTCCTGACATGCATGGCCGAGAGCGAAGAGGGTCAGGTCTTGAACGTCAACGCCGACAAAGCCGCCGCGGAGTTGGCTAAGGCGTTGGTGCCTCTCAAAATCGTCTATCTGTCGGAGAAAGGAGGGCTGCACAACAAGGAGACCGGCAAGCTCATCGAAGCAATTAATCTCGACGAAGAGTACGACCGTTACATGAGTCTACCGTGGGTCATTCACGGGACCCGCTCTAAGATACGAGACATCAAGGATCTGCTTGACAACCTGCCCAAATCCTCTTCCGTCGCGATCATCCACCCCGAAACGCTTGAGCGAGAACTCTTCACCCACAGTGGTGCTGGTACCCTCATCCGCCGCGGAACCAAGCTGAACGAGGCCTCATCTGTCGAAGAGTTCCAGGATCTCGATCAGCTCAAGCAAGTTCTTGTCCGTGATCGTGAAGGTCTTGACTCGAAGGCTGTTGTGGACCGATACTTGGATACTCTAAAGTCGCGGTCATTTAGGGCCTACTATGACGAAGCGATGGAGGCATTGGCAATCGTTTTGCCCCCAGAAAACTCCGCTTCATCGACATCGCTGGCTCACCTCGCTACGCTTACTATGACACGTTCTGGTTGGCTGTCCAACATTGCGGACAATGTGTTTCAGTGCCTGAAGCGTGACTTCCCCAAATTGGCATGGACGGTCAAGCAGGATGACGAGAACTTGACCTGGTTTTCTGAGAAGGCTGACGGCAGCATTGCTCGTAAGGGAGAGGTGCTATTCTGGTACGGCATCGAGACTCCCGAGGAAGTGCGCCAACTCATGGCCGAATTTGTTCAGCATGGTAGGCAGATGTTCGGTGACATCAACCTCGAGAGCCAGCTGCACAGAGCCGCGGCTGCAGCTGTGAGGATCAGGGATGGTGCTCAGCGATTGCAGCAGCAACGCGAGCAGTTGAGTCAGGCACGTGCTTACTCCACGAGCTCGCGAACATTGACGAGGGGCTGGAGGCCAGCAGTCAAGACAGCGTAAGTGACAACGATATGAAGATGCCAGATCGTAGCGACTAATTATCCTACAGAGGCGCAATGCAATCCCGTACCTACGCAACCACCAATCCCAACCCGCCCCTCGGCATCAAGAACAGCGAGAAGGACTATCCTTCCAAGATTGCCATCATCGGCGCTCGAGGATACACTGGTAAAGCCCTGATCGAGCTTCTGAACCGCCACCCTAACATGGATCTCCGACACGTGTCGTCGCGCGAGCTGAAGGGCAAAAAGCTGGCTGACTACACCAAGCGCGAGATCATCTACGAGAACTTGTCACCGGATGATGTTCACAAAATGGCTGAAGCAGGTGCAGTAGACTGCTGGGTGATGGCGCTACCAAATGGTGTCTGCGCACCTTTTGTAGAAGCGATTGACTCCTCATCGCACAAGGATTCCGTCATTGTCGATCTTTCTGCCGACTACCGCTTCAACGACAAATGGACTTATGGTCTCCCGGAGCTCGTCAAGCGCTCCACTATCGCCGGCGCCAAACGTATCTCCAACCCTGGCTGCTACGCCACTGCCGCACAACTTGGTATCGCTCCTCTTCTTCCGCATCTCGCCCCTTCCCCCGCCAATCCTACAATCTTCGGCGTTTCCGGTTACTCCGGCGCCGGCACCAAACCCTCTCCCAAGAACGATGTCAATAACCTCACCGACAACCTTATCCCCTACAGCTTGACAGACCATATTCACGAGCGCGAGATATCCGCTCAACTGGAGCGGGAAGTCGCGTTCATCCCTCATGTCGCTGTGTGGTTCGCAGGCATCCACCACACCATCTCCTTGCCATTGAATAAGACTATGGCCTCGCGCGACATCAGACAGCTATACCAGGACCGCTTTGCAGGAGAGAAGCTAGTGAAGATTTCAGGCGACACGCCGTCAGTCAAGCAGATCGCAGGCAAGCACCATGTCAGCATCGGTTCATTTGCGGTGCACAGTGGCGGCCAGCGGGCGGTTGTCAATGTTACCATTGATAATTTGTTGAAGGGTGCAGCGACGCAGTGTTTGCAGAATATGAATTTGGCGTTGGGCTATGCAGAGTATGAAGGTATTCCGCTTGATTGAAAGACTGAATGAGGGAAGGTTAGCTGAAGAGATGGGCTGGCATGGAGGGGGGGGTGGAGGGTCAGCGACGTGGTGCATGGACTGTAGCGTTGGGCGCTGGTTGCGGTAACTCACGATGACGGGCTCACTTGAAATAGACGGCCAGAAACCGCAAAATGCTTATTTATTGTTCTCTTCAACGAAATTCACAGGTCACGTTGTGGTGCAATGATCTTTTGACGGGCCGGGCCCTCTGATGCGGCTATTTCACGTAGGCTTTGCACTGCACCTGAAACTGTCCCTCGTCCACAACATCTAACGTTGACTGGAATGATCCCTTCATAAACCCTTCGTCGCGAGGCGCCCAAGTTTTTAGGTCAACATGCAGACGGTGACAACAAATCCGTGTCGCCGGCGTTCTCACGGATCATAAAGTTCTCGTGGTATTGGTGGCCTAAATGCGCCACATGGCCTATCAGCTGCACTACCTTTGTCCTTGTACCACCATCCTTTCCCGGTATGTATATCACTTCAGCTGGAATAAGTTCTGATTGATCTCTCTCTACCTGCCTATTTTAAACCTCACATCTCAACTCCGCTTCTTTCTTTCTCAATAAACCCTCCCAACCAATCCAAAATGCCACCCCCAGACCTCCACCTCTCGACCCTCCACCGCCTCAAAACAGTTGACATGCACGTCTCCTCCTCCCCCGTCCGCATAGTCTACTCTGGCATGCCCTCCTCCTTCTCCACTATCTCAACCGTGTCCTCCCCACGCCACCACTTCACCCACCACCACGACTCTCTCCGGCACCTCCTGCTCTCCTCCCCCCGTGCCCCACCTTCCCTCCACGCAGCCCTCATCCTCCCCTGCCCCACCGCCCGCCGCACCTCCATAATCCGACTCCTCTTCCTCTCCCCCTCCCCGCCCTTCTACCCGGCTTTCTCCACACCCTCCATCCTGGCCCTCGCCCGGTTCCTCGTCGACTTCCCCTCCCTGATCGACGTCTACGCCCTCTCCCACCCGGAGTTTACCGCATTGCCAGATCCAGAGGGGTATCCTCATCTCATCTCGGGGGAGAAGATGCTGCAGCTCGCAACGCCGGCGGGGACGTTGGACGTCACGGTGCCGGTCACGGGCCTGGGGAAGAGCGATCCCTCCCGGGAGACGAGTTTTGTGTCTCCGCCGGCGTGGGCGAGTGAAGTCTTGGAAATCCCGGTGCCGAGGAACTGTCCGCTGACGGAGGAGTGGATGAGGTTGCAGAGGTTGGCGGTGCCGGGTAAGGGGGAGGAGAGGAGGGTTGTGGAGGGACGGTTGGCGAATGGGGGAGGGGGGCCGTGGTATTTTGTTGTGTTGGCTATGGGGTCGCCGGTGGCTGAGGAGGATGAAGGGTGGGCTAGGGTTTAGCTGGAGTTGGTTAGGGGGGATAGGCAGGTTGTGGCGATGAAGGGGAAGGAGGAGGTTAGGGGTGTGGCGGTGATCACGGACATCTTGCCTAAGGAAGCGAGGTTGGAGGGAAAGGAGAGGGAGGACGGGATGTTGGTGTTGACTGTCACGGAGCAAGGGAGAGAAGTGTGTCCTCCGGTGGCAGCTTGTGTAGCTGCGCTTTATGCCGAGAATGCGGCAGGAGGAAAGTCCTGGGTGTACTACTCACCTGAGAGTGTGAAACTAAGCAAACGAGGTGGAGTATCGGGCGAGTTGGAGGGGCCGTGTACGATGGAGGGAAGGACTGGGAAGGGGGCGGTTAGAGTCAGGGTGGAAGGGTTCGCTACATACACTGGGCTGGGAGAGGTGATCATGGAGAAGGATGACTGTGCTGACGATTGGACGAATCTATTCAAATGTATGGGGGCGGGAGAGTGAAGACACAGGTATGAGACTGGGGGTTTGCGCCCGGAATGTACGATGCTAGAGCCAGTGATGGACGACAGGCAGACAGCGAGATCGACCCTTTGGCAGCCAGTAATGACACTGAGCTAGAACGAAAGCCTTTGTGATCACCTCGTTATGCAGCAAGATACGGCCGTCCCTATATATTTGGCAACAATTGGCAGCAAGTTTGATGAAAACATGACAGAAGTACCCATATGATGTAGTTCCAAGCAGAAAAGCTGCATGTATAGTGCAGCTGTGGCCTTGTACCATCTGCGTGAGTGATGGAAGTATAACTATCTTCATACCTGGCCAATGATCTCCCGCGAGCGACTGGATCCCTCCTTGTCAACCTAACGCTAACATAAAAGGGTATATGCAGGCATGCGTTTGGCATACGATCATGAGACTCGATTTGGTGTTCCGGTGAGCGCGTCCAGTGACAGCCTATAGGTCATCTTGTACTATGTAATTGCCAATACTATGTAATAATCCTGAATGACCTCTTGTGGGTAAGGCTTCGCGTTGACTGAAGTCGTGCCCGGGTTCCTGCCATCGCCAAACCCAATGGTCTGACACCATCGCATAATCATACAACGTTGGCTTCGACCTTGAGGGACAGTGATTGTGCTGGTCGCCATTAAAGGCTCAGCGGGCCTGGACTACGGTCACACCTGGGGCCAGAGCTGCACTCAAGGCGGATCTTGAACTTGAGACGTCAACGCTGGCGATGTCGCGCGTGTTTTATGTCCAGAACCAGAAAGGCTCGTCTAATAGCGTTTTCAGGGAATTGACACATACCAGTGTGTGTAGGTTGCTGAAAAGTAATTATGGTCCATGGACCAAGAAGCAATACGCACACTGGGCTCTGGTGGAAATAATACTAAGAACCTGGGATGCAGTACCAGCAAGAATGCTCATTGTCTTTAATGTTCTTCATTATCGAGCAAAATAAGGCAACCCCGAAATAGATTGCTTACTCGCAATGTTGCTTCGATCTCATGCTTTTCCATCAATAAACAATCTGTTGTTCGTTCTCGTCCCGTTCTTGATCGTACTATAGGTCGTTTCTGGAGCGGAAGCTACATGAATCACACGTAGAAGAGCGTATACCTCACCTCATTATAGTCGGACGTGCCACAATATGGATCTTTCATTTTCGAAAAAAGACATTGGAGAATATCTCGTGGCGTTGACCGTGTCGATGTGAAGTCATGTAAACTTGAAGTGCTCCCTTGTTTGGTCTCTTCCCACTGCTGTCGAATGATCTTTGACAGGAAAACGAAGTCTTCACGTCGGCTTCAGCAATCAAACAATGGGAGGGCGTTCTGGTCAGCAAAATTCTATTAAGAAGACTGTGGAGCGACTGCTGAGCGATATGAAGGGTTCCATGCGCACACGACTTCGGTCACGATTGCCATGGAGAAAAGAATACACCAGCAGTATCAATACGGCAAATCAGAATGAATGCGAGGTGTACGCTGTTGTCTAACGCATGCAAGCCACTGATGTGATGGTCTGGAACTGACAAGCTTCGAAGGTCTGGTGGCGAAGAGTTTGCAATCACTTCGTTGAGGTACTCGTATGGATCAAGTCAATACTCGATAACGATACAACCACGCAGAGCCTATGACTTCGAACGGTGGAAGACATTGTCAAACAATGCAGAACTCCAGTATCGGGCCGCGGCTGAAGACGATCGCGGCTGTATATCGTCACATGGTAGTACAAATAAGGGTCCCCGGCCAATCTAGATCTGCCCTCCGTATATAGCTGTAGCCATGTATCTATGTGCCTTATGTTGCATATCCCGCTTTCCCGGTTTTGCCTTTTTTACAGTATCTGCCTAGTTGTCTTGATATTTGTTTCTCTTCTCTTTGCTTTCATTTCTGTTTATTACTCTCCATGGTTCGTACTCGCACATGATGGCGACTCCACGATATCTCGAGCTGTCCTTTCTGACCAATGAACGTCAAACTCCTAGCGATCTTAACAGTCGCCACGATTCAACTGAGCCCGACACCCACTTTGAGAGAACTAACGATGTCGAGAGCAACGAGCCCGATTCTCCCATGGAAAAGCCACGAACTTTCCCTGCAAGCAATAGCCCACGATCGATTAGTGGGAAGACACATTTTGCTAAGTTGCAAAACATAAAAAGGTTTTGGCCAGATACGAGCAAGTTCAGATTGATCCTTCAAAGACTCGAGTCGAAACTAGGCATAGTCGCCTGGGGGCTGCCGGAGGTTTTTGCTTTGCTCGGGTCGGTAATCTGCCTCGTCTCGATCATTATCATATTATTTGTCTTCGATGGCCAGAGCCCGACCGACGTTCATTTGCCAAGATCCTTAACCCTTAACGGGCTCATTGCTATCATTTCGACCATCAATAGAGGATGCCTTTCCGTACCTCTCTGCTCGGCGATAATGCAGGAAATGTGGCTACATTTCGGCTCAGAAGTGGCCTCAGTCTCCTCGTGGCCACGGCTTAGAGACGTGGAGTTATATACCGAGGCATCACAAGGTGTTTGGGGAAGCTTCATGTTCCTGATGCATCCTCGAAGATCAACGTATGACTGGCCAGAACTCATTACACAGTTCAGACTGACCAGAAATAGATTGATAGGTTGCATAGGGAGTCTGGCCACAATTCTGGCTATAGGTTACAGTACATTCACCCAACAACTGTTCAGTATTGACTTCAAGTCAATGCCAAACGATATCGTGCCCGGAAGCATCCCTCGAGCAGAAACATACAAGTCATCGGAAGGGATGAATGCGCATAATCGTTTGTGCACTTATCGCCGGTGAGGATTCTCGTACTGACAGACTTGCAGGGCTGCTCTACGGCGCTCCGACGGCCTTCGTCGCAGCGCTATACAGTGGAGTCCTAGCAGGCCCAACTTTCCCAGCAACTCCGTCCTGCTTGACTGGGAACTGTTCATGGCCTCTGACCCCGACGCTTGCGGTTTGCGGCGCTTGCAAAGACTCCACATTCACCAAGGGGAATTGCTCCGACCTCAACTGCGACTATACACTTGCGTCTGGAGCAACGGTGACCTTTCAAACATATGGTACCGCGTTTGCCTCTGTAATTTCCATTTCTGACTACCGCGTGACTCGGAACGTGGGTTCGGAGCTGTCAGGAGAACATTACTTGATATATTTCGAACTCTTCGGCGCTCCTTATGATGGTTCTGGGTTTGTGGATGATCTGGCACCGTTGTCAAACCAAGAATGTGCGCTTTGGTTCTGTATCAACGTTTATGACACTTTGATGCATTCAGGGCAGCCAGTCGAGTCTCTAGTTGCAACATTCCCTCCTAACAACTACGGTGACCCAGGGACACTCAACTTCTTGCCTTTGAATTCAACATTCGATGCCCACAATGAGACCTCCTTTATGGTGGATAGGGACACAATGAACGAATTGCAGAGCTATCTGGAAACGTCCATGCAGACAAACGTAAGCAAGGAAATGAACACGGTGTCAGGATATAGCAGCGACTTGTCTCGAGGGATATATCAGGGAAGTGCAAACGCAAAGCTATGGATTAATGGGGTGACAGCAGCCTTGAGCACTGCGGTACGTGCTCAGACTCAGTCGGACAGGGCTCAATATCGAGGGACAGCGTATCAGATTGTCATCGTAGTGCGTTGGCCTTGGCTTGCTTTCCCGGCAGCATTAGTCTTACTATCAGCGTTATTACTTGTTGTTGTTATTACCAGGACCGCTAGGAACGGGGTTATATCGAGCTGGAAAGGAAGTCCGTTGACTTTACTCCTGTTCGATATTGATGAGGAGACCAAGCAAGCAGCATATCGACAAATTGATGAGCGACAGGGAGTCATGAAAGCTATTGGACTTACGAGGGTCATGTTCACGCGTGAAGAAGGTGGGAATCACAAGTTCAAGACTTGTTGAAAATGAAGAGTCGGTACTTAGGTCTACATGATGAGACCCGAGATATGTCAGGGAGAATAAGCGAACACCACAAATCAACCAGCATCAAGCAATCTCAACGCCGCGCAACCCGAAGCAGTAGAAGTATGATGAGTACAGCCTATGCGATAATGGTTCAGAACAACCAAACGTCCCCATATCCAGCATGCTCTCAAATCGATCGCTTGCCAACAGCAGCGGTGACTTACTCCAATGAAACCGGGCATGCTAGGTGTGACGAAAAGTTGCACAAAGCTCCTGTACGATCTTGCCCGCTCGGCCATCATAGGAGCTCCGCAGCTGTTGCAGTCGGACTCCTGTCATTCTGGGCTCAGATCGAAAGAGAGATAATGAGGCATAATGAACGATGTGGCACACCGCTCCAGGGGCGAGAAACCAACCGATGGATCCTATTTTATCCTCACGGCCACAGAGAAGGTTTTCATCTGAAGATAAGACAGCAATGAGATGTTGTCATTTATATCTCGTATAGACACTTCATTCGTCGAAGGTCAAAAGCAGTGGCTGTAGCTCCGCCGCAGACCAGCACTCTATTCCACGCGATGACGTACGCGAAATACCCCACCTTTCCCAGTCCAAGAATTCTTGAAACGCAAACACACAACCAAGCATTGGCAGCACCGCCCAACCGCGCGTACACTTACATAACCACCTAGGCCTTGCCATTCGCTTTCAACTCTCCGTTCCAATCCTACCGACCTACGACCACTCGCTCACTACTCGCTCATCTAAACCTCACCAGCAACCTACCAACCCCACCTCTATACTACAGTCCTCAAAATGCCACCCACAACCACCACCTCCACAGCCTCCCTCTCCTCCTCCTCCAGCAGCAGCAGCAGCACAACCTCCACCCTCAAGCCCTCCGTCCCCACCACCAAACTCCCCTGCTGGTGCGGCGATGACTGCCAATGCTGCTGCATCCCCATCCCCTGCGTGGTGATGTAGCGTCCCACCACCAACATCCCCCAGCTCGACGGCCCGGGCTTCTTCACCTCCGACATCCGCTCCCTCCCCGACTGGCAGAAGAAATTCGCCACTCGACCGTTCGACCCTGCTGGTGCGACTGCTGCTTTCTCCGACGCTAGGGCGCGACGTGCGAGGAAGAGAGGACTGAGGAGGCTGAAGGAGGGGGTCAGGGATGTGTATAAGTCTGCGGCGGGGACGGCGGAGGGGCTGAAGTGGAGGTATAAGAGTGTGAGGAATAGGACGAGACAGAGGGTCAGGAAGTTGGGGAGGAAGATCAGTAATGTGGGGAGGAGGGAGAGTTATGTCTCGTATGAGTCTATTGATTGATGCTTTGGGCTCCGCTGACTGGGTAGTAGAGGAGAACGGAAGCAGCCGCTTCTGTCAAGGCGTAAGAAGATGGAGATGGACACGGCATAGTCGCCAAGGTGATAAGCGGGGTTTGCGTGGGTGTTCAGGCATGACCTAATGATTCCGAATCCAATATATTATTGCAAGTCCGTACTGTGTACCGCAGTGAAAAGCAAGGGGTATCACGAACGTTCCCACCACGCCGACCGACCGGCGGCCATGTGCGATCGATTCCCATCCAAGTCGTCCCCTATATACCCAACATTTCCCTACCGAATTCATGCAACCTCGTTACACTCAAGTCTCATCCCTCACTGGCCCCGGACTAGCCGTCATCCTCGACACGTTCCCCGACAGACTCGTCCTCCATCTCTTACTCTCCGCCCCGATCTGATCATTAAGCTCCTCCAGCGCCCGGACCTGTTCCTGGATACTCGCCAGCTATGACTTGTCAGTACCTTAATCCCATTGAGCGTCAAGGGAAAAGACCTACCGTCCCCTCAACCGTCCTTCCCTCACGATCCAACACATCCAAGCTCCCCCTCCTCATCTCTAACGCCCCGTCCGCAAATGGATCGTCAATCAGCTTCATCCCGCTCGAGCTGCTGACTCGACTATGCGTCCGCGAGTGCGTATGGTGAGAGTGCGCAAGTGAGTGTCCACTCCCCGCCGTCCATGGTCTGGTATTGCCATCCACGATACCGAGTGGGTTACGTGTCTGCTGTTGCAGAGCTAACAGTCGGTCTCGCTCAGCGGTGACCCGGTCTGTGTCCGCGTTCGCTGTCGACAGGGCGATCTCGAGATCTGCTACCCGCGAGGACAACTCCGTAACGAGGTGATGCGGGGCAGCTTCTGGAGGATCTGGGTAGGGAAGTGGGCTTTCGGTCAGGGTGAGGATCTGGTCACGCAATTCTTTGGTCTCGGCTGCGTGTGCGGCCACCAGGCTTTGGAGCTGTTGCTCGTGCTGGGCGGTAAGGGCGCCGATCTGCTCGTCGAAGCTGCCGTGGGCGACATCAAGTTGGGACTGGAGAAGGTCGTTGCGGTCCTGCAAAGCGCGGAACTCCCCGGAGGAGCCGGCGGCGACGCTGGCGAGCTCTGTTGCATGTTCTTCTCGGAGTCTGTGCACTGCTGACTGGACTTCATTTTCCAGTCGGTAGTGCATGTCGTCTTCATGTTTCCGGCGCTGCTCCGCCAGACTCCCTGCATGTTGTTGCTGCATTTCTTCGATCTGCTCCTTATGCTCGTGGGCCATCTTGCTGGTGGCTTCGGATACCTCCCTCTGAGCCGTGGCGAGGGCATCCTTCAGACTCTTGATCTCCGAAGAGTGCGAATCCTTCGCCGAAGAAGTATCGTTAGCATGAGAAGCGAGAATGAGATCAATTTGTTCTCGTAGTGAGTCGGTCTGCGACTGAAGAGCCTCATTGTCAGCTTTGACGGACTTGAGCGCGGCATCAAGGGCGGTCTCGTGTGCGGCTTGCATGTCAGACCGTTCGGCATCGTGACCAGACCGCACGGCATCAATATCACGTTGAGCTTGCGCCTCAAGATCACCCTTCAGATTCTCCAGAGCCTTCGAGTGCGATGTTTGCAAGTCCGAGAATTGAGACTGCAGTTCCGACACGTTCTGCTCAAGACTGCTCTTTTCCTGCTCGAGCTTAGTCAATTGCTCAGAAGTGGCCTTCAACTCAGACAGTGAAGCACGCAGAGACTCCAACTCCGTGTCCTTTGATTTGATCACTTCCGAATGATCCTTCTTCAAGTTTTCCACGGTCTTTTGTATGGTCGCGGCATTCTTGGACGCTGTATCTTCGGTCTGGCTGTGCAGTTCCTCAATAGTCTTTGCGAGAGCTGATTTCTCCTCGCCGAGCTTTTGCACTTCATCAGAAGCTTTGGTCTTGGCTTCCTCAAATGATGCCCGCAGAGATTCAAGCTCCGAACTTTTACCCTCCAAAGCCTCTGCTAGCTCTGCTCTAGCCTTTTTCGTAGAAGTCTCGAGCTCCTCGACCTGAGACGTGAGCTTCTCGGTCAAAGCAGCGCTTTCGGAAGAGTCATTCAAGCCTTTCTGTGTGGCCTCTTCGAGCTGTTCTCGGAGTTTTTCAGTCTCCTCCGCAAAGCGTGCACTTTGTTCCTGATATTTGGCAGCCTGGTCGTACCGTTCCTGCAGTTGGCGAAGTTCGCTTTGTGTGTCCGCCAATTTATCGGAGCTCGATGTCGTAACTTGATCGAGCTCGGCTTTGAGCCGTTCTACTTCGTCGGCAAGGCAGAACTTCTCTTTTTCGTCATTGGATGCTTGGTCCTGTTGCTCCTGCAGTTTTCGCAGCTCTTCCTGAGCTGTTTTCAGCTGATCACCGCTGGATTGCTTGAGCGCTTCGAGCTCATCCTTCAATGACTCGGCCTCTTTGGCAAAGTGAGCGCTATCTTCTTGATCCTTGAACGCTTGAGCGTATCGCTCTTGAAGCTTGCGCAGTTCTTCCTGCGCATTCTCAACATGCTCGGTGTTGGTCTTCTTCACAGTCTCAAGCTCACTCTCCAGATCCTCAGCTCGCTTGGCATGGTGGGAACTCTCGGTTTTCTCTGTAGCAGCCTGATCGAGCTGTTGCTGAAGTTGCTGCAATTGCGCTTGGAGTTCTTCCTGCTGCTCAGCACTAGACTTCTTGAGCATCTCGACCTCGCGTTCGAGATCGTTATTGGCTTGAGTAAGACGGCCGAGCTCTTCATGATCATTGCTAGCCTCCTGAGTCTGCTTTCGAAGCTTATTTAGCTCGGCGATCAGCTCGTCCCGCTCGGCAGATGTCTGTTCCAGTGCTCGAGAGCGTTCCTGAAGTGCTTCTCGGTGCTTGCTTTCGAGGCCGGTAGATTCATCCTGCAGCTTCGCGATGGTCTCGTCCAAGTCCTTTGCACTTTGTTCAGCATCATCTCGAAGCGTGGCAAGTTCTTTCTTCAGATTCTCATTCTCACGCTGCATGTTGTCCTCCATAGAACGTGACGAAGAGACAAGATCGTTGTTTGTCTTTCGAAGCCGCTGGCTCAGCTCTTCATACTGCTTGAGTTCCTGTTGCAGCTTTTCGGTCATAGAAGTCATCTCCTTCAAGTCGGCTTCTTGCTTTGCGGTCTGCTCGGAATTATTGTTGCGAAGAGATTCAACCTCTTGTTGAAGCTCGGATGCGATTCTGTCGTTGTCGCTGCCGTCTTGTTGCAATCTCGCAATTGTATTTTGCAGCTCTTTGATAAGATTTGCGGATGTGTCACCGTCCTTGGTAGATCGTTCTTTGTCTGCACTGACAGTACTGCGAAGGGCTTCAATCTCCTTTCGTAGCTTTGATGCATTCTCTTCAGCCTCTCGGTATTTGGCTGTCATATCGGAGATTGTCGAATCTTGACTTGATTTTGCCTTGTCGATGTGTTCTTGTGCGGCTTTGATATTGTCTTCGTGCTTCCGAATCGCCGCATCACTCGATTCTTTCGCTGCTTCCAGGGCCTGCTTCGTTTCCTCAAGCTGCCTCTGAAGTGATTTTTTCTCCGACATGAGAGATGCAATTTGACCATCATGATCTGCATGTGTCTTTGTGCTGCGATCGTTCGACTGCGCCAGCTTGGCTTCCAGTTCCTTGCACAATCTCGTCGCTGCTTCGGCCTTTTGCGTCAGGTCGCCCTTCTCCGACATGTGGCTCTTCTTGAGTTCCTCGAGCTCCTCCCGCAGTCCTTCTGTAACTTTGAGAGCAGCTTCCTTCTCCTCTCTCTGTTTGGCGTTCTCCTCGTCAAGTTGTGTCTGCGCTCTGTCAATCTCGTCTTTGAGATCCTCGATGGTCTTGGCAAGCTCCTTCTTGTCCTCAGTCTCTTTCGAGATCTCCTCTCTCAGGCCCTTCTCTTTTTCCGTTGCAGCCGACTTCGACTCTTGGAGGGCTGCTTCCACATCAGCTATTTTCGATTCCACCCCGTGAAGTCTGGAGGACTTGCTCTTCAAAGCTTGAAGTTCCGATTCCAGAGATGCAACCTGCTTTTCGTGCTGCGCTTTCAGCTCCGCGAAAGCAGCTGCCTTTGCCTTCTCCACAGCCTTGTCGATATCTTTAGCCTTCTGCTTTTCCGCGCTTTCCAGATCTTCCCTCAGGTCACGGATCTCCTCTTCCAGCTTCTCCCTTTTGGTGGTCTCCTTGAAGAAGTCGTTCATGATCCTGTACTCACGCATTTGCTGCTCTTCCGGCGGTTCTCTGGACAGGCTATTCGCAACTGCAGATCGTGCGCGCGCATGACTTTTGTACCGTGGGATCTCGACTTCTGCATCGGAGGCTATTTGCGAAGGGGCGCGAGGTCTTGGCTGGGCGGAACCAGTGAAAGAAGGAAGCTCTTTGACAGGCGAGAGTTTAGGCGGAGGAGAGCGTGCTGACGTCCTACTATGGGTAGGAGATAAAGCGACAGGACTGCTTGGCGCATTTGCTCGAGCACTCTGCTTTAGAGGGGAGACTTGGAGCTTGACTGGGGAGCGAAGCTTGGGAGGTGTCTTTGGTGCAGTGGGTTTCTGAGCAGGCGCACTGGCCTTGGCCGAGGCAGCAGGGGGCGTTGAATTTTCCTTCTTCTCCGTGGCTGTAGTGGTCGCAGAAGACGTTCGCGTTATCGGAGCTGGTCTACGAGGTGCAGAGGACACGGGGTCCGCAACAGCCTTCGTCCGAGTTGCTAGAGTGCTCAATTTGGCCGGTCTCGTTGTTGCTGCAGTAGATGTGGCCGTAGCAGCGCGCCTTGCTGTTCCATTCGTAGCAGCTGCCGTGGGTGCGACCGGCTTCGTGGGTTCAGCATCATGGTCGGTTTTCAAGACTGGCTTGGATCTGACAGTGCTGGACGACGCAGGACGGGTAGGTGGTTTGCTGATTGTGGGACCGGTGGCTCTTGAGCTTGTGACAGAGGATCTGGAAGTACTAGTTGTCCCTGGTGTTGTCGAGGCTCTGCTACTGGATGAGAGGGTGCGGCTTAAGGTTGGGGTGGCTGCCTTCTTCCGCAAGTTTTCCTCGGAGGCGAGCTTTGCGCGCTCTCGTGCTGTCGACATGGCATTGGCTGCCGTTGTCCGCTTAGTCTAGTAGTGGTTGTTGAGAGGTGCGACCATGGTCGCGCTGTGCGAATTGTCGAGTTCGCGAATGGTAGGTGGCTTCGAGTCTGTTGTGGTGGAGAAACGTGCGCGACGTCAGAGCTCGAGCGATTGTCCAATTCCCCAGCCCTGCACGCGAAAAAGCCTTAGGGTTAGTGGAGCTTCGTCACTCATGAGTAACAATTCGAAGAGGCAACATGGGTGACAAAGCCAGTGCTGAGAACATCTGTTTCAATCTGCATCATGTAAATTGACTATCTTCTTTGCATCTCAGCACGCGAATATATCTATGAGCTATATGTTCGTCCTGCACGACAGGATGAAGCTCTCGGTTCTGCTGCTTCCAAAACTTCATGCCCACACCTTTTCGCCGATACTGAATCGAATACATACTGCTCTTCCATTATCCGTGGTTTTTAATCTTGATACATGTGACTTCTAGCATCATGCTGCCCTAGAGGACGGATCGCGGAACTCCATCGTAGTACCAGCCGTGTTCTGTTGCTATACAGGAGTCGGACAAGTATTCGCCGGGCCATGTAGGAAATCGAATGCCTGCAGGATCCCGAACATGTGTGCCACTCCCGCGAAAATGACCGCAATGTGCAATATCTGGTGGCTTGACCCAAAAAGGTCGAACTTTCTCGGGAAAATCGCTTCCGGAAACTTGAATGCATAGGCTGTTGCCCCTGTGATGTTGAAAGTAAGTGTAGTGAGCACCCAGTAGAGACGCATACGCCGGACTTGTACATGCCAGCCGTAGCGGGCGATGGCATGAACAATAGGAATGAGACTCGACAAAGCGAATGCACCAAAGGTCTTCGCTCGGAGCAGCTTCAACGATGGATCATTGAAGCCGGGTTGAAGGGTGAACGCCGAAGTCCCTAATGCAGAAATCGTCTGAAGAGACCAGTAAACCCAGCGCAGATGTGGATCGCATACGAAGCCATAATATATTAGAGGAACTGTGGCGCCCCACATTAGTAGGAGAACTCCCTGAAAATCGAGCTGCATGCCCAAAGTCATGAGACGACGATCCTGGTGACAAAGCAGTGTGTGAAATCTGTTGTGTCTCTATCAGCATGACTCAGCTTGTCTGGCATACCCACTCGTACGTACACTGTAGAAAGAGCGAAACAAATGGCTACCCCGACGAAGTATATGCAGCAGACTACTCTATCTGCATACGTTGCAATCGACCAGCGGGGTGGAACTTGCTGAGAAAGAACCACAAAAGGTAGAACGAAGAACAACAAAGATCCTGCGACATGAGAGAATATATTCACTGGTCCGTCAAGTGAGCCGCTGAAGAAACACAATAGGCACGGGTAGTGACATTACCTGTTTCGTTATGCAAATAACTCCACGTCCGATAGCATTCCTTGATGGTCGATGCTGGTGGTCTTTTGAGGGTAGCAGTGATCAGCAGATTGTGTCTCGAGGACATCTGTCCATCTCGTGATTCTGCACGTACCGATAACCGCTATGGATGAATTGACTGCCATCTCTAAGGCGAAGATCAGATATCATTTGCAAGGGGTGATAAGTGCGTCACCTACTGTTGACACGTCGATATCGAGGATCAGTCTTCGTGAGAACAGCATGAACTATATACCCACGCAATTCGGTCCATTCTAGCAGTCTGTTCAAGGGCATTTGACTCGATGCTAGACTCTGTGCGCCATCCGGAGCGGCTTCGTCCGCATCCTTCGTAGAAGATCTCCGGCGTACGACTGGAGTCGGCGTCGAGAGATTCCGACCCATTTTTGAGGCCCAAAGATCACGGTCTAGCTGAAGCCAAATTCAGAGGTCGATCTCGCTGCATCAAGCCGTGAAGATGACATATTCAGAAAAGAGAAAAAAGATGGCGGGGAGAATGACAGGGCTGAGAGTGTGTTCACCAGACGGCGGTGGGAACTGCTCAGCAGGTGCCAGGTCAGGTTCATGCTGAATACTTGCTTCTGATTGATCGACGAATGAGATGAAGACGGTAGGCGCCTTGCCGGGTCAAGGACTGTAGGCTTCAGCATATCTCTGACCAATCTAAAACGCAGAACGCCGGGCGAACTGGTGACTGAATTTCGCCCCACCTTTGTACTCGCAATTGTCGATAGTAGGCTGAGAGGCTTCGACGATCCTCCCGGAACTCTGGTTAGAGTTTCGGCCCCTTGCGAAACTATGGTTAGAGTTTCGGGATTTTTCTCTCTCTATTGAAACTTCAACCAAGATTTTATTGAAATATTCCTACGATAGAGAAATTCGGGGTATCACAAAGCGATCTTGAGGAGACAGCTCAGCAGCTTAAGCTCAGATAAAACAATTTTGAGGACCTGCGAGTTCGCTTCCCCAGCCAATGTCATGGAAAGTGAGTCCAAGAACCTGCGCGTTCGCTTCGCCAGCCAATGGCAATCAAAGCATCTCAATGGTGTGTTCGTAGACCGCGGTATCCTGCATAGCAGCGGAATATGAAGCCAAATCGTGAGATAGTGGTAGATAAGCTTCTGCTCAAAGGTAACTTGATTCTACTAGTTCGAACTTCCCCATTCTCGTTTCCTAGCGTGAAGGCTTTCGCAATAATCAATGTCTCAACCGAACAACAATGGTACAATCGTTGGATGGGTCACAGATCCGAAAGGTCGAGGTACATCGGAGATTTTCTCCTCATGTGCCGCAACACTTACTATATGCGTATGGACAGCGCTTCATCTTAACATTCCTGGGCATACCGACAGTACCAAGAAAGGATGGGCTAGGCGAGCTCTGTGGATGACAATTGGCATCGTATCTTCCGAACTGGTCCTTCTCTCTGCTTGGCGACAATACAGTGCCGTCCATGTCCTGACCAAAGACATGAAAACATTGAAAAAGCAAGGCAGGAAATCGCCGGACAAGGACGAGACGATTGCAGATTGGAGCATTACTCATAGCTTTTACGCAGTGATGGGAGGATTTGCTTTTCAACTCACGGAAGGTCAACGCAAAAGCCTAGGACTCATTCAGAGTCGCTATACACTGACCCCATCTGGTGTCTTACTGTTAGCAAAATGCGGTCTCCTTCGATGCTCCACCCGAGCTGAGTTGAAAGACAGATCAAAGTCTGATGCTCTTGCCAAGACACTCGTCCTTATGCAGACGATCTGGTTCCTCATACAGTGTCTTGTCCGAACAACTCAATCACTACCACTCAGTCTATTGGAGTTCCACACTATCGCCCACGTTGTATGCGCTTGCGTCATATTTGGACTTTGGTGGCACAAGCTGGGAGACATTCAGTATCCGACTTTTCTCAGTGGTGAATGGGTATCGTGTTCCAAGCAAAATCGACAACCTGACATAAAAAGCTGACTTCGTGCAGGTACCTGGTATGTGCGCATACATGTTGATGTCCAGCCGCGTGGCTGGCAAATCTAGCTCGAGCGCATTCCAGGATCACCAAGACTCGCAACCAGAATTAGTCAATTTCCGCTGGAACTGTTCGAGCCAGCGCCTCGAGCCTACGGATCCGTCGCTCCAAAGGCCAACCGAGACTAGGTATATGTTCAGTTGGGTCCGCAAGTCGCTGGATTTGAGGGCGCTTAGTGGAAGGCCGGACAAAAAGCCACACCAGCCAGGTTCTACAAAGTATGACGACGACACCCAAGCACCCTGCCTCGGAGACCGGGTCAACGCGAGACTCGCTGCTGCACAAGCCGCTATAGAAGAACATGAAGCACTGGCTCGTCGTTTCTACCTTACGGAGAAAGCTCGTGGTGGGGCAGAAGGATTTAATCTGCGCACACCCAGGCTTGAGCAGCTTCTGGTACCTTTTATGAGTGATTGGCCTGATGATAGCCTTGTTGGAAGACCCCAAGGGCAGATCATTGGCATGATAATGTGGTTTGCCTCCATCATAAACGGTGGAATCCATCTTTGCGCATGGAAGAGTCACTTCCCGTCCAAGACGGAACGGCTTCTCTGGCAAGCGGCTTCTGGCTATATCACAGCATCAGGCCTGCTTTGACTCGTAGGAAATCTGGTGGCATATTTCAACAATACCTGCGCAGTCTGGTACAAACGCCTTGTGCGACTGGAGCTTCTAACCTGGCAGACCGCACTAATCGTCACTGGTGAACTGCTATGCGGGTCTGCTTATGCTTTTGCTCGGACGTATTTGGTGATAGCTTCGATCATAAGCTTGAGAAGGATGCCCATGGCTGTATATAAGACACCCGTGCTCCCTGCTTCCTTTCCCCACCTCTAAGGTCATTAATCTAGATCACATCACGAAATGGATTTGGCTTGTGTATTACGGGGGCAGCAGAGTTACAAGACGCAAGCTCCGTCCTTACCCTGATTAATCGCCTTTCTATTGGATTAAGAGCAAGTCCCCAGAATACGGCTGCAGCCATGGTTTGCTATAAACCATAGCTGGAGGCAACTGACAAATACCAGGCTGAATTTGGACTGTGTCCGACAATCAAATTTAACGCTAAACGCATTCGTGGCGGAAGACCAACTTGTCGGGCCTACCACACGTGATCACCCAACTCTCACGCTGGACGAGGCCTTGTAGTCCTCACGAGCAGCATGAAATATGTCAGCATGAAGGCGGCATTGCTCGTTAGGGTCTTGTCCGCGTGTTAAGAAATATATGATGGACCGATGGTGGAGGCAGCAGGGAACTTCTTTGTGGAGAGCCCCGCTACCCCGCAGCATATAAATTGTGTCGGCTCGGCCAGTGTCTGACAAGAGAAAAACATACTTGTCCTCACACTTGTCCTTTCCATTGTGAACGGACCAGTAACGAACATGGGCGACTTCCAATACCTCAACTTTCCGGCGGGTGAGCCCTTACCTAAGTTCGATTCCGAGGGCAGAGTCACTCTCAAAACCAAGCCCAAGACTGACGTGTGGCGGCCGCCCACTCGCGATGACTTCAACGCACCATTCATGTACAAGTCATTGCCCGTCTCGAAGTTCGAAAGCGTTCGAGTCTCTGCAGAAGGCAAATGGAAATATTTGTACGACCAAGCCGGTCTGATGATCGTCCTCCCAGCTCGTAAATCGAACCCAGATGGTCCCAGGCGGTGGATAAAGACGGGCATTGAATACTATCAGGAATGTCCACAAATACCTACCCATCTTGACACATAAATTGACTTTCCGCAGGAACGTCCTCAAGCAAGCGTTGTGGTTGCTGATCCATGGTCCGATTGGAGTTTGTTGCCTCTGCCAGAAAGCTTGGAGAAACAAGGACGAATCAATCTGGTGGTAGAGCGAGAGCAAAAGGACGGCGAATTTAGCAGTGTCTTGCGGGTGATTTTGGTCGATGGTGACAATAAAGGGCTGCCTATTAGAGAAGTCACCGCGGCATTCCACGACGTTGACGAGGAGCAAGACATTCTTGTGGGAATCACTGTTGCTAAACCTCAGGGAGAAGATGAGCTTTCGGCAACATTTGATGGATTCAAGATTGAGACTAGGTAGAGGGGGATGAATTGATCAAACATCGTGCTCCATGTGCGGAGTGTATCGAAAATTGCTCGAGTACTGTATCTCCGCGGTCCACGGTCGAATCGTGCTTATGACGTAGTACTGATTTCCCCGGAGTCCAGAAACAGCCCCCGGAAATAACCCGTTGACACCACGGCTCCGTCTTCGTTGCACTTTTCATAACCGCAAGCGATGCGCACACGATGCGGCGGTAATGGTTAACTGCTCACCAGAAACGACACTGCAGTGATGTTCATCTTCTCGCCAGAATCGACACTGCGATGGGAGAAAGTCAGCATGATGGCTCCGTCCACGGCAGCTCAGAGGGGGCGAGGGAGCGCGAGTTCTACAAGTACTATGAGCCCTATCGACACAATCATGCCGACTTTAACGTAGGCCAGCCGTGGTCTTCGTCAGAGGCAATTTTCGTCTCTTTCGCTCAGTTATGCGTGCATAGACTAGACTGCCGGCGTGTCATCATCTCCTTCTTCGACCGGAAGTCGCAGTATCTTCTCGCAGAAGCCACAAAAACCCAAGGTCTTCCCGATGATCGCAGCCATGCCGACCAGAACGATCCTGACAACCTGTGGCTTGGTTCATGTATCCGTTCTCGGCCAGCTCTCCCCTGCGAGTGGACAATGCAACAAGCCACCGATGGTCCGCCGAGCGAGGGTGATGTTCATATCATCCCCGACGTTAATGACTCGCCGATGAAACATTCATATCCCAATCTACCAGCCGGCCCCTGCTTCTATGCCGGTATGGGTATCAAAAGCGCCAATGGATACGTTATAGGAACGCTTTCAGCCTTCGACGATGGCGGAACGAGACATAATCTTGATAAGGATCAACGCTCCTTCCTGAAGAATATGGCTGTGATCATACAGAGCAGCTTAGAGAACATACGAGGCAGAGAAGAGCACCGAAGAGCCGCACGAATGGTCTTGGGCCTCGGAAATTTCATCGAGCATAAGGATGGGCTGCACGATTGGTACACAGACGTGGAAAGCGGAAAGCAGCATCAAAAGAGGCCGGACAAAGTTGAAGGGAAAATAAAACATGAACAGAATGTACAAGAAGATCTCCAGGTCCAAGAGAGTAATACAAGACAAGGAAGCGACCAAGATGAGGGCGGCCAAACCAAAACCCTGCATGAACAGGGGGATCTTCGACCCCAGCCGAGCGACTTGAGTGAGGTAGGCGAGGAAGCTCAACATAGTCCACCAGCGTCTCTCCATGATAGTGGCGAAAAGAATATGCAGCCCGAAACTACATCCAATGCGCAAGCTTCACCACTCTGCGAAGGAAGAACATCCACTGTCGTAAAGGAGCTTGAGACTACACAACAAGGCGATAATAATGGAAACGACCAAGAGTCTGCATTGGCCGATTCTCTACTGTCTACAAACGTCAAAAAAACTTTCTCTCGCGCCTCCAACATTATCGTCGAGGCCATCGAGGTTGACAGCACAGTCTTTTTCGATGCATCTACAGGGACTTTCGCGTCAGCACTTGATGAGTACCAAGACCTATCTGACAGCGAACACAACAGCTCTTCGATCAGCGGCTCGACTTCACAAACTCATTGCGCCATCCTGGGATCTGCAACGTCGCACGACTACCCTGAACATGCCACAGAAAAACCTGTCATTCATCAGCGATTTCTGCAGCAGCTCATGAGACGGCATCCAAACGGTAAAGTCTTCTCCCTCGAGGACTCTCTTACGTCCAGTCAAGACAGCCAGCCATTCGCTAAGGATGCCAACCTCGAGGACTATCATGAGACACTGTACCCCCCTGAGCCTGCTCTTCGCGATCCGCAGCAACGAGCAGCTAGATTGCGGATGAGGGAAAGTGAAATGAGAACACTGCAGAAAATTTTCCCAAATGTCCGCTCGCTCGCTTTCATGCCACTCTGGGACAACCAAAGGCAGCGTTGGTTTGCTGCTGGGTTTGCTATGACCAGGAGTCCCATTCGGATCCTCCACATGGATAGCGAAGCTTCCTTCATGCGGGCTTTTGGCAATAGTGTCATGTCGGAGGTGGCACGTCTTGATGCCGCGATGGAGGACAAAGCAAAATCAGACCTACTCAGTAGCATATCTCATGAGCTGCGCAGCCCACTCCACGGGATTCTTGGAAGCTCGGAGTGTCTTCGGGAGAGCGAGCTTAACCCCTCGCAGGAAGAACTCGTTCGGACAATGGAGATTTGTGGGGAGACCTTGCTCGACGTTATAGATAACCTCCTGGACTACAGCAAATTAAACAACTTTGCAAAAGCCAGCCGAGGCGCAACAGGTCGGAGAAATCTTCGTGCGCTACCGAACTCGAAGACTACACCTGACCAAGGGATGATCAGTCTTGATATCGACCTCGATCTTGCAGCCGTGACCGAAGAAGCGATGGACTCTGTGTTTGCAGGGTTTGACTTTTCGCTAGCTTCAACATCAAAAGATTCTCCAAGGACCAATGTTTCAAATCACAATGCTAGCGACAATGTTGTACTGATTCTTGACCTAGCAAAGCTAGAACATTCTTCGTGGCGTCTTCGTGCACAAGCAGGAGCCTGGCGCCGTGTGGTGATGAACTTGTGCGGCAATGCCCTCAAGTACACATCGAAAGGATTTGTTTGCGTCAGTCTCAGCGCAGAGTCAGAAAAGGATGAAAGAACGCACGTTGTCTTGAAAGTGACGGATTCAGGTAAAGGAATGAGTCCGAAGTATCTGAACGATCAACTTTTCAAGCCCTTCGCACAAGAAGACCCGCTACGGCCTGGAGTAGGGCTTGGCCTCTCAATTGTCCGCAAAATCGTACAGGAAATGGACGGCAATATCTCTGTGGAATCAGTCCTGGGTAAAGGAACCGAGATCAAAGTCGACGTTTGCTTGGACGCTTCGCCTCCATCTTCCGTTCCCGAGGGTCCTACCAATCACGTGGAGAATTTCGAAGGCCTCACCGTTGGTATTCTAGCATTTGCTGACGATTATTCGATTAATGAGGAGCCCACGTTTCAAGGACGTCTAGATTGTTCGATTTCAAGGCCGTATTTCGATGGCATGCTCTCAAAATTGTTAAAAGACTGGCTCAGGGTCGATGTTACGGTATCAAACAAGCCCGCTACACTTCGGAGTGTCGACATACTGATTGCGGATGAGAAACTACTTCCACAATTCGAGCCCATCCTACTTAGAAACGAGGTGGCAAGCGAGCCAACAGGCGATGTGGCCTTCTTGCGTAACGTTCCAATTCTCATACTGTGCCACACAGCAACTAGTGCTCAGTACCACTTGAGGAGGTTCCCCGGTCAAGCTAATAGCCAAATGGTAAATTTCATTTCGCAGCCATTTGGACCCAGAAAGCTCTCTCGAGCTCTCGCACAGACAATGTATCGTAGAGGCTCCGGAGACAATCAGCCTGGAAATCTCGAGGTCAAGACACAAAGCTCACGCCGAAGCAGCTTTGATCCCACACCACGTCAAAACAGCCAGCCTGGTCCTGCTCTTAGTATACCTATGCCGAAGGCAGAAGATCATGTCGAGAGACCTGACCTGCCTGGAAGTGTCGGTACTGGGCCAGATACCGGGGCAATCAAGGTTCTACATACACACCCAATCGAATCGGGCAGCTTATCTCGCGTATCCTCACACGATCCGAGGCAACAACTTGAGAATTCAAAAGAAGAACGGGCTGCTGTACCTACGTCAGCACCAGCATATCGCGGTAAATTGAATCTTCTTCTAGTAGATGACAACGCCATCAACCTTCAGATCTTAGAGCGGTACATGAAGTCGAAGAAGCACAGTTTCTGCACCGCGAGCGATGGCGTTCAAGCTTTAGAGGCATTTGTCCGCACCATCCCCTCAAAAGCAGCCACGAAATACGTGCCTAAGGACGAGTTGGAGGTCCAGATCTTGAGCCAAGCAGCGCAGGGGTCCGGGAACCCTTATGGGGCATTCGATGTCATTTTAATGGACATAAGTATGCCAGTAATGGATGGGCTCGAAGCTTGTGTTCGAATTCGGACATTCGAACGAGCATGTGGGCTCAAGAAAACGACTATAGTAGCGCTAACGGGGCTGGCGAGCTCCAGCGCTCAGCATGAAGCATTCCGCTCCGGCGTTGACCTATTCTTGACCAAGCCGGTCAGGTTGAAGGAGCTGACTGGTATTTTAGCGGCTCGTAGCGAGGAATTAAAGCAGGCACAGTGAGGGCGACTGGCTAGTTGTACAATACCCAGATTTGGAAATGGCTTGTAGCATTATGGGATGGGATGTCCGCTCTCGAGAGCTTTTCATAGACGCCTATGAGACAATGCACAAGATGGACATGAAGTTCGATGACCTCGTCTGCAGAGGCGATATATGCATGTCTGAGATGCCCTACCACGTGAGTGATGTTCGGGCCTGGGTTGGGCCTGACCGAGTAAGCGAGCTAGTGGGGCCTACTTCCCGTTAAGAAGCGGTGACATAGGCCCGGCAGCGACAGAATAAGGTTCGTCTCGACATGAGTGAGTATGTGTTCCTGGTCGGCAGATGCTGGGTGTTTCTTCGGCGGTATAGAATGCGGCAGTGCAAGATGTCGACCTCGGCTTCGCTCTACGCAGTCCATGGCTTTCTTTTTTGCTTCAAGCCAGCAACGTCTCCAATGGCCTGATAGTTCGCGGATTCACCGAATGACTTTATTCGACCTTCCAAATCAATCCGGCCCGCCGTTGCGATTGATGGTGGCTGCCCGGTCCGTCAAGCCAAGGTCGGCCGTTGACGCTTGTGTGGCTTCTTGATTCCGGTCGTCGGGCGAACCACGCATCAACCTTATAAGCTCTGCAGGTACCGAACAGCGCCGCATCTGCAGACATCGGGTCGAAACGATTTGTGTACTTCGATTCCGATAGGTTGTGCATGCTGGGTCTCAATCTGCGCCAGATGCATGATTACACCCGGGGATGACGACCTCGGGGCTCTATCTAGCCCGCATTCCAGAAGCCTTCCCGAGGGAGGCATAACAATGCACATGATCACTCTTAGCGAACCACTTGATCGCACAGTGTAGCCATGCATTCCTTTGTTTGCTCGGTTATCTAGACCTTCACCCCGTTGCCGCCAGGCTGCGTCCGGATGTAATGTCAATACTTGAAACGGCCGCCCGGATTGCGCAGCGTCATCCAACGTCCGATTGCGGATTGCTTAGACGGTAAGGAATGTTTTGGCGCCGCACGTAAAAAAGAGGTGTAGTATCCTGTCTGCTTGACAGGATTCTACATTTTTGTTCCAATTCCAATCATTGACACTCCGTTCGTTCGGCTAACAGCACAATGGGTCTTCACGGGCTTCAACTCACCATGATGGTGATCCTCTGGATCCAGGTCGGGGTTGCTATGTTGATGGTCGGTTTACGAGCAGTATTCGCTTCTAGACGAGACGGACGCTGGCGGTATGATTTTGTCTGGATCGTCTTGTCCATCATCACTGGTTTCCTCGCAGCCGTTTTCATGACGCGGGCTATGCAGGAAGGTCTTGGGAAACACTTGAAGGAGCTTACCCTTTCGGAAGATTTCGAGATTCTACGAAGAAACTACTACGCCATTTATATGGGCGTTCTCAGCATTGCCTTCAGCAAATTTGCAGTCACAGCGTTATTACTCGAGGTGCTTGACGGATCTCAACACAAGTATAAACGCTGGTCTCTGTGGGCTGTTTGCGCTGTCTTTACTGTCTTCAGTCTACTGGAAATCTTCCTTACGGCCTTCCAATGCCACCCGGTCAGCAAAGTGTGGCAGGTGACTGGGCATGGATCCTGCCCTGGCCAAAAAGCTGCAAGAGCCATCAGCTACGTACATGCCAGTAAGTGTAGGATAGCAGATCTTGTGCTCTGCGCCGATCTGGAGCGAGAGCAACAAGGCGTCATATATGTGTCGGACGTCGGCTAATACTTTTGACTAGTTTCCGGAGGTCTGACGGACATTTATCTCGCCCTGTTCCCCATTTCCGTTGTATGGAATCTAAAGATTACCCAAAGGACTAAGCTCGGATTCTGTGCCTTGATGGCTGTCGGTTGTTTACCCGCGATTGCCTCTTTCGTCCGCTTCCATCTCTTGTCCGAGATCTATGCTGTCTCTGACTTCCCATGTACGTATCTTCACAATCGGATTTTATGATTATATCCCACTAACGCACGTTAAGATGCTGAAGGTAAATTCATGATCTGGGCTAGCGTCGAAGTCGGATCTTTGATCATCCTCGGATCCATTCCTCCCCTCCGACCGCTGTTCATGCGGATTGTCTACGGAAGCGTCGACAAGTTCAGGTCTTCGTACGGAGGCACTACCTCGCACGAACGGACGGGTGGACACACTGGACGAGGCGTCTCGGTCCAGGAGACAACAACGTCAAGGCACAAGGCCGGTCTGATTGAAGGGAAAGAAGTGGAAGGGAGTGACGGCATTGTCGTCAGCCACTCCATAAAGGTGGAGGGCGCATGAGGGGATTCATTGAAGGATTTTTATTGATCTGTACGATAGCGCTTCAAAATTTAAGAATTGGATGTATGGTACCTCAAAGCTCATATGTAGAGGATTGTGTATCCCACGTCTGATTGGCCGATGTACACGTATTATCATACTTTCCCGCAGACACCTACCAAAGGAAAGTTTGCTGCAATGTCTGAGAAGATACTGTCCCTTTTTGCACGAAGTGTAGCACGACGCCTTGTTGTCTTGTTCCGCTGAGATATTGCTCTGGGACTTCCAAAGCATACGACCTTTGGCGGCTGCTTTCTTACATAAGCGATATCACGTGAACAACCACACAACGGTCTCGTTACACCCACAATTTCGACCTCAAATGACTGAAGAATACCGCAGAAGGGATTCCCGTGCAGATCGATCAGCATCACAATGCGTCTATATCAATATATTTCGGGCTACTGACCTCGCGATGCACATTGCGTGGCTCAGTGCCCTCGCCGCACCCAGGCAGTGGCAAATCTGGGGCGATCAGGCCTCCGATGTGCCGGTAAGGCACCCGATACTGGACCAGGCTGCGTGTAAGATTCTCCCCAGCCGTCCTTCTCTCAGCACTCTCTCCGTAAGTCAACCGCGGACAGTGGAGCCAGATCTACGATAGTGGCGCCACTGATTTGCACCAACCGCCAATGGCATGGGTTCAGCCCTTCACGTCTTGATCATGGCAGCGGTATCTGCGCTCTGCTTTGTCTTCGCCGTACTTGCCTGAATTCCGGATAAGCTTGACCGTATCCTCTCACATCTACTTTCTCTCTTTTTGGTTTCCTTGCTCTCTCTCTCTGTCGACTGCGCAATGACGAATCTCGGCCCCCTCACGACCGCATTTACGGCCAGTTCGTGCCCGGAAAGCACTGGCATGAACATTGTCGGCTGTGGTCAATCTTGCATATATTGGGCTGCAGGAGGCTTGCTGACCAGTGGGTCACACTCTGAATGCTACCCTTCCAGCTATACGCCCCAAGCCCACTTCTATAGTCCCGGTATTTGCCCGTCTGGCTACACTGTGGCCTGCTCTTCTACAGCAAAAGCAGAGACAATCGCAACGTGCTGCCCAACAGCCTTAGCGCTGACCTACGGTTGCGTCTCCGAAGTTCTCCATCCCTGGATGAGCACGCTTGGTTGCGTCGTTTCCTTGTCCGCTGGGGACTCGTCTTACACCTTCATGTCTGTAACATCCGAGGTCATCGACGATTGGATCACAATTCCCACAATCGTGTCACAGGTGGCGATTGGTGCTTATGGAGTAGCGATCAGATACCAGTCAACCGATTTTGTGCCGGCGAGCACCACAGTGAGTTGCGCGAAACAACCCCTAACTTCCGTTGCTTAATTTCTTGCAGACATT
Organism: Myriangium duriaei CBS 260.36; assembly: GCA_010093895.1. Classification (NCBI taxonomy): domain Eukaryota; kingdom Fungi; phylum Ascomycota; class Dothideomycetes; order Myriangiales; family Myriangiaceae; genus Myriangium; species Myriangium duriaei. The sequence goes on from ML996091.1 coordinate 1,273,946, forward strand.
GGACAGCAGTTCCGGGACCACCTCGAGCACTACTCCCTCATCCACCTCCAACACTACTCCTATAACGCCCTCGAGCGGCACTCAAACTTCCATTCTAGGTGGTAGTCAAACATCCAGCACAAACGGCACAGCGGCGAGCACTTCCACATCTGCACAAAGTTCCAGCTCAGGGTCTGGCAGTAGCGGGAAGCTGTCCACGCCGTCGGCAATTGGGTTGGCATTGGAGTTGCAATCGCGGCTATGTTGCTTTTTGGACTCGGCCTCTTCTTTGGCCGTAGATCGTTGCGTGCTCGCAAAGCCGCCACCCAAGCTGCGCCTGCGCCTGAAACGACTTGTAGTTACACAAATTCGCACTATTCTCCTTCATATCAACGGAGCCCTCTCACTGCTGAGACAGCTGCGTACTATAGTAACTCGCCGGCGGAACTCGGCAACGCAGGTGCAAGGCAAGAGCTTGGTGGCGAAACAGCGACGCAGGAGCTGGACTCACATCACACGCGGCACGAAATGCCTGCCACTTCGAAGCAATAATGTAGCAGGGAAGTCAACGGCGTGGCTACGTCATAGCGTTTTGGTACGTGTACCATGTCAGGATATACGTGGAGCACGGCTATCTATTGTAAATAAAATGTTGATATGTCTAGATGTTCATAGAAGACTAATGTCGCCCCATCACGTGGAGTGAGGCCACCCCCCCAAACCGCAGGTGCGATAACCTCTGTACCATAGTAGTCATTGGGAGATGACATCTAGTCTGCAGCCCGGAATGCTGGTCAGTCAGTGGTGGATATGGAAAATGAGCTGGCATTGTACACGGGATTCGTATTGGCTCTACCCAGACCGTGACGTCGACCTGCACTGTTTTCAGCAGTGACATGCGACCAGCCTAGGCCTGTAAAATTGCAGCACTTGTCACGAAAGGTCAGTCAGATTTTACCACCTCAACCCCGGGCGTGTTCTTCTCCTATGATACCTCCATTCCAAACCACTTGGTGTTGACATGGCAAATCTTGGACCTCTCACGACCACTTTCACCCCGGGTGCAGGTTGCTCTCATAGCACCGGCCTTTATGCCATGATCTCTTGCGGTACGACCTGCGAGTGGTGGGTCGAGGGCCCATTGAGCTTAGCAATTCCGAACTGCTTTCCTGCCCGATACACACAGTTCCTCTCGCACTATTATAGCCCGGGCATATGTCCGTCTGGCTACACCGTGGCATGCACAAGCACCAACGAAGCGGCTAGTGTATCTGAGACAGTACAGACTTGTTGCCCAACCGCGCTTGGATATGATTACGGCTGCGTAACGCCCCATAATGAATACCCATGGCAGTATTCGTTAGCTTGCACTGTCTCCCTACAGCCTGGTGTATCGATGTACACCTTCCCTGATATTACATACATGCATGGAACTGACACGGTTGTGTCATCGACAACGAGAGCAGAGGCTGGCATCGGCGCCTACGGGGTGGAGATCAGGTTTCAAGCGACGGATTTTATAGCAACAAGCACGGTGAGATAGCTGCGGGTCATTCGCATTTCTCAGTACTTATTTTCGCGGGCAGACGGGCAGCACTTCAGCGAATCGTCCAACGGAGACGCCGCCATCTACCTCGAATGTCATCCCGTCCACTACCACAAGCACTCCTGACGGTCAAGGACTTTCAACGCCAGCAGCGATAGGTACTGGGGTCGGAGTCGCAATAGTCGGATTGCTGCTGTTTGGGCTCGGGCTCTTCTTCGGCCGTAAGTCGATGCGTGCCCGCAAAGCAGCCACCACCCTTAGTGGTCCTGGGCAAAAACAAGGGGCCTCATTATATCAACAAAGCCCACAAGCGGGTGTAGAGTTGAATACCCAAAGACGTCCGCAAGAGCTTTGCGCAGAACAAACTCGACCAGAGCTTGACAGCGGAGCACCTGCACAAGAGCTTCATGCGCGTCATGCACGGCAAGAGATGCCTGCTAGTACGAGGCAATGATCGAGTGATCAAATCAACGTAGAAGCATTAAAGGTTATGCTGAAAGTTGTACATTTACTCCATACATGTCGGTGTGTAAATATGACGTAGAAATCTAGCGGTCGCCCACCCCACCCGTTCATGCACATGCCAACATTCGACACATTCGACTCTTTATGTTTTCTTGTTGACTATAAACCGTTCAATGTCTACCACCTACACTTTCATCGTTCACACCAGCGAAACCATGCTGTCAAGCAAAGCGCCATGTACCTTCGTACACCCCGCGCTCGGACGTGGCGCCGCCCATCAAATACCCCGCAAGCCGCCAAACTGTCCAAACCGAGGCATCTCCTCCTCCGCACTTCTTCTTGAGAAAGATGCGCCGCCGTCGCAGACGATGTATCTAGCCTCCCTTCTCACAGCCATTGAGCGCCCGCCTTGACAGCCACACTCATGATCCATATTCGACCACTCGGCTTGGCCACTCTCCTTCTCCTCGTCGTCCTTTCCCTTGTCGTCCTCCTCGCACCCCGGAGCCAATCATGGCGCATCGATTCCACCCAAGCCTCTGCGCCGGACAGCGCAGGCGATAGAGACGTGTCCGCTGGCAACTCAACACTCGGTTTCGAAAAGATCCTCGCGCTGTCATCAGGGACGAGATGGCGCGTCGACGGGCTCCAAGCAGCAGCCAATGCCTCGGGAATCGAGATACTAGTCCCTCAGATGCCGAACTGGTCGGAGGAATGGGTGCGCAGCTTCTCCGCCCTCGGACCGATCGACAAGCCCGCGGCTGCGACGGCGTGGCTGGAGCAGATCGACCTGCTGAAGCTGGTGGTCATGAATAGGTGGAATTCGGCGCTTATACTCGAGGAGATGGTGGACTGGGATGTACGAATACGGCAGCAGACGGTCAACATTGCCAAGGGGGTCAAGGATCTGGCGCGGAAGAGCAATGCTATACTGTCGTGGAGCCAGAAGAAGAAGGATACACATAGCCCTTATGGGGATGGGTGGGATGTCTTGTGGTTCGGCCATGCGTCGGATCCACTTGATGAGGATGGGGCCGTTGTCACTTGGAAAGATGAGACTGTTATCAGCCATGAGGGGTATAAGGGTAAAGACAAGCATGTCACATTCGTTCTTAAGGAGGGGGAGCGGGGTGTGCACCAGTCGGTCAATCCAATGTGTACTTTCGCGTACGCTGTGTCGGTGGAGGGCGCAAGCAAGGTGCTGCAATGGGCGGGGATGGGCAAGGGTCGAGCTTTTGACTTGATGCTTTCAAAGGCGTGCAAGGAGGGCAAGCTGAAGTGTGTGACGGTCAACCCGGAGATATTCGATGAGTATCATCCTGTTGGTGGTGATGCTGGGCCGGATGTAGCGAAGGGAAAAGGGAAGGCGAAGGCTGCCATTGAGAAAGAGATGGGCCACTCGGATAACATCTTGATGAGTGCGAGGTGCCAGGCACTTTGGGGGAAGAACTGTACCACCGAGCCATGATGGACCGATGATGCTGCGCCGTAGCCTGCTTCGAAGACTCGGGCATACCTGTGTACTTAGATATAGATCTTGTGTATAAATGTAATATTTTCAAGCTATGATGAAGCATTGTAGAACATTATGTGATGGCGGAATATGATTCGAGGACGCTCCATTCATCTTGGCAATCATGGCATCGGCTGGGCTGGATCGTATCGTCCGAGGGCTTGCTAGGTATGGAAAATTGTGATGGTTCTTGATATCGTTACGACGCAGTCTTCGAGACGCTTAGCACCGCCATCACCACGAGGAATCTATCCTTGAGCTAAAGCAGGGGATGCATCAAACGTCGCGTGTCTGCCAATTCTCTCTAAACCCAATTTGGGCAGTGACCAGGTGCACTGCCGACGGGACGAACCGTAAGTCGCAAGCTTTGTGGCTCTTTGTGGCTCTTTGTGGCTCTTTGTGGCTCTCTAGCACAAATCCAGTTAGCGCGGTAAGACAACCCGGTGTCAGCATCAATCTGGTTCGCTGGATCGGATGCTTACAGCCTCACGCTGATCTTGCCTTGAACCCAGAATAGATGTCATATGCGAGCCATGGTGGGGCGATGCTAGGCGGCCTCAGTGTACAAATACTGGATGATGATCCTTGAGTTCAGCACGATACATCCATTGCGATACGCATCATAACGAGCAATCATGGCGACAAAGACATATACCCTCGAAATGCACACCTTCAGCAAGCCAAGGCTTGTGCTCAACGACCCTAATGGTCAAGCAGTCTTCACGGGCGACACGCACACATTCAAACCTCACGTCGTCCTACATCACCCATCGGGGACGGGCGACTATGCCACCGCGACTTTCCACAGTTTCTCAAGCCGCATCGACTGCACCTTGGCAAACAACTCGTTCGAATTGAGCAAAGGATCCGGCATGTTTCGTCCCAAATACGAGTTCAAGGCCACGAATGGAGAACGCCTCTACTGGAAGAGCTCCGGTGCAGCGACTCTCATCTGCTACGACCAAAAAGATCAAGTCGTAGCCAAGTGCCAGCGGGAGTCATTCTTCGGCAAGTCGAGGAGTATCGAGGTCGTGGGAGATATGGGCAATGATCATGCCGTGCTGACGACGGCAATTTATATGATTGTGCTCATGGTTCGGAGGTCGAATAACGCTGGAGCCGCTGGTGCAGCGGGAGGTGGAGCTGGTGCATAGATATTCTTCTACGGCGTAAATCATGAGCGTCTTCTTTCATTGCGGGCGGCGGCGGTGTGGGCGTTGCTGTCGCCGCGATCGGGCATGGTTGCAGGAACATCTATATGGATTTGGTTTTGAGCGCTGTTATATCCCTTGTTCGAACATCTCATTCCTGTTCATTTTCATGAGATCAAATGCCGATCAAGCATCATCTCAAAAGATATTTTTCCTTCTTGCCATCATGAGAATATCCGTAAAAATGTCGCAATCGACCAGGACTGGAGCCCCCGAAAAAGAAGTGAGATCCCTCCCGCCCGGATTCCAACAGCGGAGTTCGGAGTCACAAACGGCGGGGGCGGCACCATCGCCATTCTAGCTTCACGCCCTGCCGTTGATGGATCTTATCGGCGGGGCAAGGCTCTTTAAAATGGGATGACTACTATCAAGACGGACCTTCACCCTCCCTGATCGCTCTTTACCTGAGAATTGCTGAGTGATGGCTGCAATAATTCCCGCACAGACTCCGACAACCGGTCCATCCTCTTTGCGCTCGTTCGGAGAGGAACATGAGCTGGAGGAGATCAACCGAGCAGGCGTACTGGATGAAGTGGGGGCACAAGATGCGATAGAGAGGCGGCAATCGTTTGAATTGCCTCGAGGTATCTGAACGCCTGAAGCAATCTTCTCATCACTTCCCTAACCGGTCTGAACAGCCGACGGAGGGAAGGATGCCTGGTTGGTATTGTTCGCTTGCTTCATATTAGAGGCGCTTGTTTGGGGCTTTCCATTCGCATTTGGTAAGATCGTGGTAGGACTTCTGGTGATCAACATGCTAATCCAAATCGAAGGTGTATTCCAGGATTACTACAGCCGGCATCCGCTTTTCGAGCAGGACAAGTCGTCCCTTGCAGCGATTGCCACCTCCGCCACTGGATTGATGTATCTCAGTGCACCGTTGGTCTACGGCTGCCTTCGTCGATATCCATGGCTTCGAAAACCCTTCGCAGTGGGTGGCTACGTTATTGTTTTGATCTCTCTCATTGGTGCCAGCTTCGCCAACACGGTCCCTCAGCTTCTAGGTACGTTATATTCCGGCTCTGCGCTGTGACAGCTTCATTGATATAGCTCCAGGTACTCAGGGTATTCTTTACGGTATCGGCGGAAGCATACATTACTTCCCAGCTTTTCTGTACCTCGACGAATGGTTTTTCGCCCGCAAGGGCCAGGCTTACGGCGTTGTCTGGGCTGGCGGCGGTGCAGCAGGCGTTGCTCTCCCACTGTCCCTTCAATGGGTGCTCTCCCACTATGGCTTTCGGACCGCGCTTCGCACTTGGGCTGTAGTGTCCTTCATCCTGACCGCTCCGGCCATTTACTTTTTGAAAGGTCGCCTGCCACTCCAACACGCATCTCGTTCGACCAAGGTCGAGCTAGGCTTCCTCAGAGACCCGGCCTTTTGGATCTTCCAGTCCGGAAATATGATTCAGGCTCTCGGTTACTTCTTACCGACGTATTATATGCCGTCTTTCGCTCGGTCCGTCGGACTGAGCCCCTTCGCGGGCACGCTTGCAGTATCGTTGTGCAATGGCGCCACGATGGTCGGTGGTGTCTTTGTGGGCTGGCTCGTCGACAGGTATCCCGTAACCAATGTGATCGTGTTCTGCACTGTCGGCACCGTCGGTTCTGTCTTTCTATTCTGGTCATTCGCGGTGTACGCACCCGTACTATTCATCTTCGCTTTCTTCTATGGCACCTTTGCATCGGGCTTTGCGGCCACGTGGTCCAGAATCACCGATCCGCTCAAGAAGAAGTGTCCTGGTACAGATACCGGGATGATCATAGCCCTGTTCTCAGCGGGCAAGGGTATAGGCGCGGTCATCTCGGGTCCACTTTCCGGAGCACTAGTCAAGGCGGACAACGGACAACATGAAGGTCTGGGTTATGCGTGGGGTAGCGGCTACAGTACACTGATCTTGTTCTGCGGTATCACTGCCGCTGCACAGGTGGTGGGATGGTGCGGGAAGAGAGCCGGCTACGTCCAAGGTTGATGAATTGATCGGTCAGCCCCTTTCCCAATCGTCGGAGTCAGCATTGAGGGTTCCACACAGCCGGTGATGAGGCATACGACTAAGGAGCGCTGGCCGAAGCACAACCAGGTCAAGCCTTTCGATGGCAGCCAGGCATCACTACAGATTATATGACAATAAACCTTCTTGGGTGTCTCAAGACCGTCAACAGCAACCTCTACAAGGATGTCATGAGTGACAGGCTGTCAGGGCGGCGACGGAGAAGGCGCTTGAGCAGCCGAAGACACTCGCACTGCACTATAGCTGGCAAGGATCCATTGTCTTTCTCGCGCGGGGTTCCAGCACTCCGATACGAAGTCATCACCAACACCTCCAGACCCCACGGTGCAGAGCTCGTCCATTCGGCGGCCCCTCTTATCTGCTCGCCGGCTTGCAATCTCTTCGCTACTATGCCGTTTGGCAACTCGTTAAGAGGAGGAGGGACAGAAGTCAGGGAATGTTGCCAGCTCCATACGAATGAGCACGCAGCTGCCAATAGAGAGCGTTGCAGAACTCTTGGAGAGCCGATGAACGAGACCAATATGATATACGATTACTACTTCCTATCTCCTTCAATTCGAGTTCGATACCATTCTGCCATTCCCTGCTGCTGACCCCCAAAGTGTGTACCGGCCTTCAAGCAGCAATCCTCGTCTCTCCCCTCCCGGTCTCGACCTCCGCAACACCAACCGCCACCCCTCCCTTCTCCGCCGCCATCGAGTCCTTCCTCGCCCACCTAGCTCCACTCTCCACCAACTCCGCAAACTTCCTCAGTGCCTCATCATTCTGCCCCTTAATATCAGCCTCATTAGTAAACGCCGCCTTCTCCTTGAAGTAACCCCTCATCTTCTCCGGGTCATCCCCGTAGCCATCCAGCGCGAATCCATAAAGCCGCCCAAAGTCCCTTGCAATTTCAACGACCTTCTGGCTTCGTGGTCGACGGATGGTATCATACGCTTCGAACGCCGCTGGGATCTGCTCCGGGGCTGTAAGAGTGGCGAAGAGGGCGTGCAGCACAGCTGCATCTTCGATAGCCTGTGCTGCGCCGTTGCCGGCAAATGGTAGAGCCGCGTGGGCAGCGTCTCCCATCATGCAGACACGGCGGCGGAAGTAGGTGGGTGCGTGGTCGTGGTCGTGGATCGTCCAAGAGGCGGAAGTGTCCTTCGCTATCATGCGGACGATGTCTTGAGCGTCTTTGGAGTAGTTGCTGAAGTTCTCGACTGTGAGAGGAGGTGTGCCGGATGTGGTAGAAGTTATGGCGCCTCGTACTGCCACACCAGCCGATATATCACGGCCGAGATGAAGCGGCATGCAGTTGATATGACCACGTGGTCCACATTGGATGGAGACGGACCGCAGCCATCGCTCGTCGACGTATTTCTTAGCTTCCGAGAAAGGAATGAGCGTGCGGTAGATCTGCCATCCATCGTGATTCTGCGGCTTCGTAGCTGGATGATCCTCTCCAAGAAGATAGCTCCTTGTAGCACTATGGATGCCGTCGCACCCGATCAGACAGTCTGCTTCCACCGTCGTGCCATCTTCGAAGCTGAGCTCAACCGTATCGTCCGTCCGCTCTCGGATAGACGAGAGTCGCTTCCCAAACGATATCTGCTCCGCGGGCATGAGCTCCAGCAATCCAGCAAGTAAGTCCGCTCTCGCAACAGTCTTCCGACCCTTCGCTCTGCCCAGTTGAGCTACTGTTGCACCCATGTTGGGGCCAGAAGCTAGCAGAACGTCTGTGACGATCTCTTCTTCGGCCTCCTCGGCCATGTTCAGAGCCCGGGAGAAGTAGGCTTTCTTGATGGAAGGTGAGATCAGATCCATACCTAAAATCGCATTTCGATGAAGGGCGAGGCCGGCCCCGATATCTGTGTATCTGGGCACTGATTCATATATGTGGATGTCCAGATGTGGTTGGGAAGCCAGGCCTGCGGCTAGGCACAGGCCGCCTATCCCGCCGCCGACGAGGGCGATGCGGATCTTGGGAGTGTCTCCTGTCATCGTTGGTACAAGGGCGGGAAAGAACTAATTTCGGGGTAGTTCACAGCCAGAAAAATGCTATGGGTGTTGGCCGGCGGAGTCGCTATGGTGGTCTATGGCTATCTTGCTTCTGGTGCCAGAGTTGACTTGATGGGACGTTAACGCCACGTCTTACTTGAGCGGCAGCGAGCAATTTCATCTTATTGAATGATATCAATATTGATAAAATACTAGATTGTGTGGAGTTCCGAGGAACATAGACCGGGACCCCAGGTTGATGCTTGATAGGCCTCGGACTCCGTAGCGTGGTCCGGGGAGTTTCCGCCAATTGCGGACGGTGGTGTAGCCTTCAACAGGCCACATTTTAGACCTTCGACGACTTGATGCTTGCTGAGTCGAGTCAACGGTGTGACTGGTGATCCCATTCATCCGCCCAAGTCATCGAAGCTTGACCAGACTCGTCAACACGCTGATTCGACTCATCAAGTATCATTTCATTGGATATTCGTTCTGGCAGCAAGCAATCTCAATCCTGAATCTGGAGTCTATGCTCGCAAATAATGCAGATGGACAACAATTGACGACAAAGACCACTCGAACTACGAGTAGGCTTGGACTACTTCGATCAAAGATTCCATTAATTACACACATGGAAATATCGACTATGTGTACTGCTGAGCAACGACTAGAGAGACTGCTCCCATATTTCAGCAGCCCCCAGCCATGGATACTCATGACCGTGGAGGTGCCTGTGTAGTTTTCGATCATTTTGATCAAGACAGCTTGGAGTCCCGAGCTCTAGCATCGTTAATGTCTTGCTCATGCATTTGACGCAAGTCCCCATTGTTGGGCACACCACCCGTCAGGTTCGCACCAATGACCTCTTTGGCGAATCCGATAGCACTGACTGTGCTCTTCCAATACGAGATATACGTTGGCTTGACCTCGATCAGAGTCATCCGCGGGTCATCGGGAGAACCATCATGGACACCATCTCCTACATCGCCAAACCAGACCGAGGAGGCCCTGGACCATATCTCCTTGATCCTTGGGTCTGAATTGCTAGCAGTGGTGGCTTTGCCAGTGATGCTCACCCAATCTTGGTTGCTCGAGTTTTGGAAGGTCAGGCTGACGGGAGAGCCATCCTCCAAGTCCTTGAATTTTTGAGAGTGGTTGTTCGCAAGGAACAAGAAGTCCGGCCCGGTTCTGCGAGCCACTGCCATTGATCGATGGACAGGCTTTTCCAATTGGAGTCAGTGATGTATTCCCAGAATAATAGTATTTTACATACACCAACACCGGACCGCTTTGTTCCCATCAAGCAGACCTTGAGCTTGTCCGCAATCTCGTAGAAATCCTTGAACTTGTCTGCTACCGTGGTAGTTTCATCCCACTGGCGCGCTACCGTTGGATCAACGCCCTTTTCGATATCTTGCTTGGTGACAGGTTCAGGCATATTGGTAGTGTTTCTGTGACAGTATTGACGAAGATGGAGGATGATGAGGTACTATGGAGATATCTGGGCATCCGTGGGCTATATACTTACGCTTGGCCTCGAGGTGTCGATGACGGACAAACAACAGCTACAGCCCCGCGGCGGGGTAAATGTCATGATGTCGTGCATCGTAATGCATGCATGTGGCTGGACTGGCCATCAGGCTGACGAAGCATTTCGATGCACATAGGATTCGATGATCGTGTCTCAGCGATGGGACAAGTCTCTATGAATGAAAGGAGCTGCGATGAGAAACTGCGTGAGTTGTTCGTGTTACTGTCAAAGAAAAATTGATTGGGGTAAAGCTCGAATGGCCCCAAGCGGGCTCTCCGCCTGTTCCTGCCGCCAAAAGGGTCGCCGGCTCTGCTTGCCTGATCCGGACTTGTCTCCGCACAGCATCAACCCGCCACTTTGCCGAACGTTTCGTCTCGGAAATCGATTGTGTCTCGGGGATTCCTGAATCGAGTACCAAACACAACGCTTCTGGCCTCAAAAAGGTAATTTTTGTCTTTCATGCAAAGCGTTCAGCTCACAGCGGCATCAATTTGACCCAACGCCGTTCCCTAGATAGAGCCTTGATATTTGCAGCAGTCCGTTTTCAATGATAATGATGGATCCTCCGGACTTCCAAAAGGAATGATGAGCTTCTCCTCGAACAGGGCTGCACATACAAGGCATTGAAATCTTCGGAAATTCTCAAGAGGACTTCGAATGTGTTTGCATAGTATATGCGTTTGTGTAGGGCATCTCAATTTTGACCACAAAGGTCTCCGATTCGGTCGATAAACGACGCCAACAAACGATCGCACAACGGTTTACATGATCCACGTCTAAGATAGAGCCCCGAACGAAGGAGGGACTTCGAGACCAATCGGATCCTTTCATGACCACAGTCGCAAGCGCGAAGCAGCAGCGAAGTTTCTCCACATTAACGATGCGATCATGGGGATCCCTCGCTTCCAACGTCGAATATTCGCCTGCGACGTTGGACGAAAGGCCGTTGCCCAGGAAGTCTCTCGCTATCAACGATTGAGCTGAATGCGATGGCTTGGGCGGTGTTACGATCCCAGCCCTTGCACGACCAAACCTACCCAAACGACTGTGCTTGGGCCAATATATCTTCTTGAATATGGGACTGTTATCCAGTATCACGGTGGCTGGCTTCGAGTGTGTAGTGGGCAAGAGTAATATGGACTGTGCTCGTGCCAGATAGGCAAAAAGTTTTCTGTGAGACATCTTACAGCGGGTATGCGACAGGTTTCGCAGATGGTCAATATGGGGATCGTTCCACGAAGAAGCAATTTGAATGATCATCGAGAGTTAAATCTTGTATAGATCAGCAGTGACACCTTAATCGGGTCCAGGATCTAAAACTTCTTCCTACGTCTTGACTAATGCAGCTTCTTTACTAAGATTGGAGCGTGGTGCTCCAACTTGCATATAGTAGGGCACAAGGTGGTTTCTTGCTAGGAGATCGTGATCGGATCAGTATCGGCGGGAATGAACTTGCGATTTTGGTACCTGCATGACGCCCGTAGGACAGTAGGAACGACTTCGGTACGGGCTTCTGTCCCTCGTTGTGACCAAGCCGCTTTCAACATTCCTTTGCGCCTTGTGTAAGCACGTTCACATCATAACGTCGTGGAATCTTCCGAGACACGCGGGGCCGTTTTATAGCTTTCTTCCATATAGTGCGGGTAACACCGGCTGCATGTGCGTCAAATCCAGTTGGTAAAACTGTCGCTCATTAGAGACCGCGCCATGAACTCTATGAGCTCGCTAAAGTCAATGAGGTCTTGACGAGCTAAATCGAATTAGCAGGTCGAGGATGCACGAGTAGCTACCGACCCATTTCCAAAGGCCTGTGCCGCGTACATTGCACGAACAGAATCAAGCCGCCAATATTGATTCCTTCGATAGAGCTGTTGGATTGCTAGAATCGCTCTCAATAAGTGCCTGCTCCTTCGAAGGTCAGGCATGGCAACGGTCAACCACAATGTGCTTACCTTATGCACGTTTCATCAGAAGCTAAGTGGTTGTCGACCGTTTTTTGACCGTAAACGCCTCGCTTGATCCCAATCCTGATAGGGCGAATTCTCGCTTCGTAAACAATATGGTTCTTCTACCCGATGGAAGGCTGGCAGTCACAGCTGCAGCAACATTTTGGGACCGTGAACATGTGTCTCAACGTCTAGCCATGAGACATATTCAAGCCATGTACGCTCAAATTTATCGAAGTTGGCTGGGAGTGCTAGGATATAAGGACTATCACAAGCCCATCAAACTCTACCATTCATCAGTGTCAATACTTCGAGCTTTCGACAACATCTGCCTGAGATCAGCTTCCAACCTCCATCATCATGCGTTTCGCCGAAGTTGCCGTGCCTGTGCTGGCAGGCCTTTCAGTTGCAAGTGCGTCAGGCTTGAATGCTGACGTACTGTTCAAAGGTGATCCAGCACTTAAGACCATGAAGCACAAGTCGACCTCCACGATCGACAGGACTGCAACAGCTCATAGCATCATTAACAGTCTGCGTGCTTCACATAAGTCGGTCTTGAGTGCTGCTAGTGTTGCTAGTGCAAACGCACCGAAGACTCTGCACACGACCACAAAACCAGCTGCTGTACCCCCCAAGGCAACTTCCACTCCGGCAAAGGCGGCAACCACCAAGGCTCCTGCTAAGGCCACCACCACCAAGGCTGCTACGACCAAGGCTGCCACCATCCAGGCTGCCACCACCAAGGCCGCTACCACCAAGCCCGCCGCCACACCCAGTGCTCACACTACTGTCAACACTAGAGGATCAAGCAAAGCCAAGCGAGCGCTCGTGGCGGCTTCCGCTGCTCCTGTGGCTGCCGGCTCCCTTAATGGGGCTTCAATAACCCTGTGCCCGGCCCAGTCCTATGCGTACGGGTACACTCCCAGTAACAACACAGCCCTCGGGTTCTCCCTCGATGCCAATCTCGGCGCGATTTCTGTGAATGCCATGGCACCCGCTGGCTATACACGCACTGCCAATCTTTTGTCAGGCTCGATCTTGGCTCCGCTCCAATATCAGACGTACACAGAATTAAGCGCCTATAACGTCACTGCCTGCGCGAACTATTGTAACAACTGGGGAGGCTGCGCCGCTTTCAACATCTACTTCGAACGTCTTCCATCCCAAATCCCGGGTCCATCTTGCCCCAATCCTGCGGCCTCAGTGGCCGTCAAATGCGCGCTATACTCAAGTACTGTAACGGCTTCCCAAGCGAATAACTTCGGCGAATTCAGGTCACAATTCATTGATTTGATCACGGGCAGTAACGTCTACACCAAAAATCCCCAGCCCGCTGCGATTGCAGGATACACAGCCACTGCCTTGGCTGGCTTTGTCAATGTTGATACCAGCCTCCAGAGTGGTCAAGCTTTCTATCAAGGTTCCAGCTTCGATGCCAGCCTCTGTACTGCATTATGCGATGCCACCAATACTGCGAACTACAATGCTGCATTCGCTGCTGGACAGACCACCTACACTCCTTGCAACTATGCTGATGCTGCCTGGATCTCGGTTCAAGGCCAAGGCTATGGTACCTACTGCGGACTTTTCACGACCGCCACGGGAATGTCCCAGAACGCCAATATTTACTACGAGAACCTCTGGGGTACCCAATATGATGTGACCTATTCGATCGGGTACCAGCCTGCGACGACTTACGGCTCCGTCCCTTTCTCACCATCCTTTTACCTCCAGATCAGCAGTACCGGCAGCGGCAACGGCTGGTACCTTAAAGCCAACGGGACAGCGCTCACTCTCTCTTCTGGTAGGCAATCGGCCGATACGTTCAAAATAAATAACACCAACTCGTATCTCGTGGACGTCACTACTTCCGGCTCCTCCAGCCAGCTCCTCATCAGCGGCCAGACCACCACCAGCACCACCAGCGCCAGCGCCAACGGTGCTGCTCCGGTCATCACAACCACCACCGTGAATGGCGTGCCGAAGTTCAGCACGAATGGTGTGCTCCCCTCAACATCGGGTAGCTACAACGTCGCTGCTTCCTGGAACTCTGCCAACAACGTCGTGTCACTTACCGCCAATAACACCGCATATAACTTCCAGCTCTGCGGTACTACCCTCACTCCCTCTTTGAGCTTCTCTGCTACCGCCACCGGCTGCACTACTGTCAAGTTGATTGCTGTGCCGATGTAAGTGCCAGGTCTCTGAAGGCAAGCAAGAGCAAGGCAATCGCAGGATACAAAAGGGGGACTTTTACCTTTCTTGGAGGACTGATCGATGGAAAGACATTACTTTTCATCATTACTTTTCATGGCAGAAAGATTGCTTGGAGACATTAACATTCTTTGGTGGATAGATTACTTCTTCTCAAATCTTTCTTTTGTTGACTATGTAGATTAGACAACTGTTCACTCGCTTATTGCTGAATATCATTTCCCGTACCCATAATATCCCCACTTTGTTGTACGTTTGGATGTTGCTTCGGTGTTCAACAAACTGTCTCTCAATGGAGAGCGAAGTCCCAAATTGGAACGAGTGTGGTCAAGTGTGGAGTTCCATGTATTAGAGTCTTATAGATTACAATGGACTTATACTTCCTTGTCCGATCACCAATTGTACCGTCGAGTCTCCTCCACATGTGTTGTTTATTTTGGCAATTGTTAATCTGATACCTCTTTGAAACCCTTTTGTTGCTGGCCTTTTAGCAATACCGTCAGTGTGTCTTTACTCTTGCCCAGAGTGGGTACATGGTTAGTGCTAACTGTGTTTGCCAGTGTGCTGCCGTTGACCTCCAAAACGCTGTGCTCAGTCAGTCAACCGCCACTTAGCGACCAAGTCACCGACTGTAGTATTGAAACCGCCTCTAAGCCTTTTCCCACGATCACGACGTCTCCGATGTTGGGACCATCTTGGACAGAATCAGGTCTCTACTACCACCGCGTGATGAAGCTCCAAACTCGCCTATCTCGGTCTCGAGTTAGCCGTCCACGACTATGGAGCCAACATAACAGGATTAAGCACGTATCGGCGACCAGGAGAAGGTGAGTGCTGAGATCCGCCAGAGATGAAGTGTTTGTTGGAGGTCCACTGGCAGTAATAGTCCGCTCCCTCGCTCGTGGACGATGAATCGCACTCGTCGGAGTTTAAGGTCCAGATTTTCGCGGACCTGGTCGACATTGTTTTTGTTCTGCCATCGGACCTTCTCGCACACACAGAGTCTGCTACGATGCGATTCGTAGACAACAAATTCTACATGCCTGAGCAACGGATGCCATGCGCTGGCAGCCGTACCCTGCAACTGCTTGGGGGAACAAGTCTTGGTCTATCCTCTCCACAACCGTGGGAGTGGAAGCTCTTCTGATGGCTTCATTGACCCCTTGGCCGGGCTCACAATTTCCCCCAGCGCCAGTTTTCGCCGGTTAAGTGTGGAGAAATGTATGTGGAGCAGTGATAGGTGCGCCAAAGGATCAATAAAGCCATCAGGCGAGCGTCCGCCTCTGCTGTTGGAAAATGAGGAAAACGAGACGTATGAGCAAAGGAGATGGAGTGTTAGGTAACAGGTGATCTGTCGAGTCTTTGCCCCTTGGCACTGACAGCGATTGTGGTCATTGACTTGCTTTTGGATTACTACATAAACCAACAACGTTGTACTCGTGGACATAAGTTCGTTTTCCTGTATCAACCCTCAGTCGCGTTCTCGATGACCTTTGTCACTGCGTTCTTATCCATAAGCTTGATACTTTCTACGTTCAACTACATCCCGCCAGGTAATGTTCGAGTTTCACAGCTCTGGGTGACCAATAGGAACCTGGTCCTTGGGAAGATTGTTGTCTGCATGTTCTTGGGTCCTCGCGACCTTAGAGACATTGAATTGAGCCTGCTGCCAGAATTGGCAGACATCCCTGGTGTTGAGAGAGTCTGTCCCTGTGTTATCGAAGAATGGCATGATCTGTGCAACAAGAACATTGGTAATAGCGTTTCCATCGGGCGTAAGCTTCGCGAGTTGCCAGTTGACTTCGTCTTTTGACGGCGGGAAGAGGTTTGGATTTCCATTGATAGAAAACCCTGCCAGAAATCGTTGGTAAAACGGAGCAAGCTGTTTCATCATGCTGCTTGCAATCCAGGCTAAGTCTTTATCCTGGCAGAGGAATTTGACGAAGAATGACGAAAGATCGAATGCACGGTTCCAGAACGTTGGGACAAGGTCGCTAGCATGGACCGCGGACCCTTGGGTAGGAAACCCGTACTCCATCATATACGTAGAAACACTGCCGGAGTATGCATCAAAAAGCTGGCGTGTGTTGCAAACGAAGATTGCATCCCTGATAACAGCTGCCACACGTTGCTTCTGATCACTGCCCCAAGGCCCGCCTGAGACAGGGTATTGGGCTTGGATGGCAGCACGGACATTGGCCAAGTCATCTTCACGAATGAACTCGGCGAGGAAATCATCGAATTGTTTAGGCGTAGTGATGTCCGGTGTGAACGATTTGGCCTCGTTCGTGGTGTGCGACACAATCAGTGAGTCCAAATTCTTCCAGAAAAGACCTTGATACTAGATCAGAATCAGGTGTTCAATTAGTCTTGATGGCATGAGTGACTCACCTTTTGCAAGAGCAATGGCAGGAAGATGCTTGATCAGAGTATTGTCCAACGCAGGCCCGACGGGGAACAATCCTACAAGCCTCGCAGAATCAAAAAGCTCTTGATTCGCTTTAGCAAGATCCGAGACGTCGGCTTTGAGAAGGCAGGACAGATCGTTGAAGTTGGTTGAGCAGCCAGCGCTTTTCGAAAAGTTTTGATAGATCTGATCCAATGTACCACCCGGCGAGCGATCCCACTGCCATTGGAATGCCGGGCTCTGCATTAGAGCTCTTTTGAATAGTGGATCGCGTTTTCCATCGTCTTGGATAAGATGATGTAAGATTGAGCTTCCTCCCGCTGATTCTCCCCATGCTGCCACATTGCCCTTATCACCGCCAAAGAGGGACACATAGTCCTGAACCCATTGCAACACCAGTCTTTGATCAGTCAAGCCGGCATTTGGAGTAGCGATCTCCTCGATAGTCGGTCCAGCAAGCCATCCAAATGCTCCGAGTCTGTAGTTACCAGCAACAAATATCACATCCTTCCCGAAGTTTTTAGTTGCGTCGATGAGGCCTTCACCAGTGTAAAATGGCAAGCCGGGACCGAAGTTGCTCTTTGCCCCGAATTGGAACGCTCCTCCATAGAACCAGACGACGACCGGGGCGTTGGCGACGCCCTTCTGTCCACGTTCGAATACGGCCTTGGGAACATATATATCCAGGAATAAACAGTCCTCAGCAGCACTGATCGTAGGTTTCGGAGCTTTGCATTTTGGATGAGTATCGACCTGATAGCAGGTTGGCCCATAAGTATTATCCTGCAGTGTGCTTGGGTCTGATATCTTGTCCGGATATCTAGAGGCCTGAAATCGAGAAGGGGAAGCACCAAAGCGGATGTTCTCGAATGTGTAGAATTGACCTTGGGAGTCAAGAGTGTTGGCCTGCCAGGTACCCCATGGAAGGGTTACTTTTGGGAGATTGGCATCGGCAGAGATCGGTCTGACCACTTGAGTAAGGCAAGCCAGACTGAGAAGGAAGATGTTCACCATTGTTTCAAAGCCGTGTTGGAAATACGCAGCATACGATGAAAAAGTGACCCGGTGCGTCAGACAGGAATATAAACAGGTCCGGCACCCGTCAAGAAGAGTCAGATTGCCCTGACTCATGGTCCCAAATCGTGGCTGGCTAACAGCCATGATGGACACGATTGGCAGCTCGGACAGGCCGGCGCACCCCTGTATCATGCATGGCACCATCGGACGAAACTAATCAAGCATGCATAGCCGGTGGAGCCGATGACCGAGAAAAGCATTTGATCGGTGCGGATCATCGAAAGGAGATGCCCTGGTCAACTCGTGTGCGACACCATCCAAAACGCCGGGAATCAACGGTGTCGAGGTTGGGTTCCCATCAGGTCTGCCCAAGGCGTAGTGCTCGCCGGTCAGACAAAGCCACCAACAGCTGGCTTTCTCTCCATTCACAAATCACTAACTTAATGCTGAGAAAATGAAGCAAACGAGCGACGTGGGTTTTCATTTCAATGATACTCTAGGCCTACTAGAGCTAGCCAGGCGACTCCTAGCTCGAATTTTACAATGACAGAAGCTTCACATCCTTGTTAAAACTACCGTCAAATTTGACGCTGACATCAACCTGAAAACATATGAGTAAAATGGAACGATTTGAGCCAAAATTGGGGTGTCTTACATGGATCCAAACTTCATGTCCATTCTAAAATCCGGCATTAGCTTTATCATCCTTTGGCATTCCCAGATTGGCACTTACTTTGAGATAGAACTTGATGGAGCCCTTGGCCAGCAGTAGGTTGACGTTAGCAACGACCCCGTCTGTAGGACGAAATTAGATCTTTCGTACGAAACGAATTGATGACTTTGCTCAGACCTTTCAGATTGCCGTATAGGTGGGCAAGGGAGATTCCCAAGACATGGAGCTCCACACCAATTTCAAGGGTGCTCTTGACGACATACCCTACCACCTGAGGGAGTCAGCAAAAATGGAAGCCAGATGGTGAGTAGGCTGACCTTGACGGGACCGAAGCTCCAGTTGATCTCGACGCGGTCATCTCCAATGCCGGCGACGGGCTTGGGGAGCTCGTTCTCGGTCTCAATCTGAGTGATCTCGTACTGCCCCTCGCTCTTTTCCTCCACCCTGACCAGGGCACCTGCAAAGGAAAGGAGTAAGCATGAAACACGTATAGTGCTGAGCCCGGGACAGAAACAGTACCAGATCTGTATGCCTCCGCAGAAGCCATAGTCGTCGTTGGTAGAAGGTCGAAGTGGTGAGGCTGTTTCGTTGCGATTGCAATGTAGCTGTTGTGTTCAAGAATATAGCAGGACGATAGCAAGCATTTATACCTTTCGATCCAGAGTCTCTTATTGTTGGTACTTGGGCCAAAGTTCTACACAGTGCGTACTTGAGGTGCCTCGCCGCTAAGGAAACAACGCAACCTCCTCCGATCATTGCGAATCCGATCTATTGATGCGCTGTGTCTCCTTGGTGCGAAGCCTGCAGCACATCGTCCGAATATTTCCAGTAGTCGAGGAGACTTTGCAGGGTGGGGTTTGCATGTACCGAGGCCGTAGCGTTCGGAACGATGCCAGGGTTGATCCAGCTTATTCCCGAATGCGGTAGAAGCACAGCATGCTCTTTCCAAAAGGACTCGGATGGGCAAGATGGCGTCATATAGATCCATTTCGTGTTCGGCCGTTAGCGAGCAGGCGTAAGTGTTGGTGTGCTGCATGTACAGAATGTACGAAGTAGGGATGTATATGCAGGACGATCAGTGAAGAGCGGGACGGGCCCCTCTCGCCTGTATCCCCGCCCGCCGATCCCCAATCGGTGTGGATCTCGCGAGATGGCCGATTGTGGGGGGAAACGAAATGGCCGGGCCGATTCGCCCTTGCCAGCCAGCTGAAGATCTGCCCACGGAAAACGTCCGGGGTCCTGGCTCCACGAATGTTGCCTCTCGTGCGCGTACCAATCGGCTGAAAATACCGCACGTCGAGCATGCATCAGGGTTCTGCATGTCTTTCGGCTTTCTCCACAGTCCGGGTTACGGATAGCCAATGGTCAAGTGCGCCCCATACCGCTACTTGCAACCTCCTCCAGATTCGGGCATTCCATTAGGTGCGGATCACGCAAGAGCACGACCGAGGATGCAGGTCTCCCAGGCCCCTGTCGCCACAGCGTTACGTCGCAGTCGCCTGCGCCCAGCAGTCGCTTGGCGGTCAGATGCAGAATCAACCGAAATGTGCACAAAACACCATCTGACTTCTGATGTGCATTGTCGAGCCTGAGACATGAATGCCTGCTGCTCCAGTAATGCCAAGGCCCCCCCACCGTGTGTGGCTGGCTGAGTCCGCATGAGACAACACAACTGCGCCATCCCTCACATCCAGACCGAATGATTGCAGAAAGCCATTTGTTAGCAATTGGATCATCATCAAACTCATCAGCGTCAGTGCATGTCAGCTTTCGCTAGTCTGGTCGACCATCGACCACTTTGTGAGGATGTGCAATGCACGCTAGGCCACGTCGTGATGTCGAAAGCGCCAATCTCGGATGCTGATGTCTGCACGGGCGTTTCCCACCGACCGGAAAAGACCGAAACTCGTCGGACACCAGTCAAAGTCGCTCAACTTTTTTGTGGACCACTAGACATCCTTGTCAGCACGCATGGCTCTTCAAGTCATGTACCTTTGCGGCGAGGTGCAGCGAAGTATTAAACCACTTGGTCGTAATCGGACAGACTAGGTGGAGGCGGACAAGTCTTCTCACGGCTCAATCCTGAGATCAGGTTACATCATTGTCGTGCACGAACGCTGACCAAACAGGCAAGCGATCATGAAGCCTCTTGTATTCAATGGCAACCGGGTTCGCTTGGATGATGTAACATCAGGACCGAACTGGTCTTCTTTCGCATCCCTAGGAACTGATTACATCATCATTGAATGTAAAGACACACTGAGTCAGTCGCAAAAGGCCCAGCTAGAGCATGAAGGCGCCGTGATTCAAGAATACGTTGGCAACAACAGCTATCTTGCGTTTTATCAACCCAATGACTTGACCAATATCAAGAGCCTCGAATTTGTCGCCGCAGTTGCCCTGTATCCTGCCAAAGCCAAATTGGTGGGCCATCTGGCTGACAAAACACTCGTCTACGGATCAGACCCTAAAGATCTGGTTGTGACACTCCACGAAAGGGGAGATGATGAAGTCGACCAGAAGCTGGCCCGGACTGCTGTTGCTCAAGTCACTGGGCTCTCAGAAGATTCGATCAAAATTACGAACAACACATTGCACCTATCCTTGAGTCCAGATCAACTCAAGGCGCTCTCCAGTGTTGACGCTATCAAGTCCATTGAGGAGGCAAAGACCAAGATACTTTGCAATGATATTGCGCGGAAAATATTGGGTGTCGGTACCAAGGTCAATGGCACGATCTATGACGGCGGGGGAGAGACAGTCGCTGTGGCAGATACAGGCCTTGACTCTGGAGATGTAGCGACTCTGCATCCGGCTTTCAAAGGGCGTATCAAAGCTTTGGTTGGTATCAGCCGTCCGGGTAAGTCAGACGATCCCATAGGTCATGGTACTCATGTGTGCGGCTCTATCCTGGGCGTCAGCGTCCCGGAATCTAGCAACTCAAACATCCAAGGCACCGCTCCTGGTGCTAGCCTGGTGATGCAATCTCTTACGGATGGTAAGGGTGTCAAATCACTCAGCCCATCAGAGCTCGAGAAGCTTTTCCTCGATGCTTATGAAAAGTATGGTGCGCGGATTCACTCGAATTCATGGCAAAACAGCTGGCAGGCCCAACAACAGCCATACAATGATGAATCTAGAACTATCGACAATTGTGTCTGGAACAACAAAGATCTGCTAATATGCTTCGCCGCGGGTAAATATACATTTCTTGTACCTTGGTCTAAAGGCTGACAGCTCACCCCAGGCAACGACGGCATTCAACAGCCAACCAACACAGTTGGAGCTATGGCTGCCGCCAAAAATTGTCTCACGGTTGGTGCCGTCGATTCAACTCGAGCGAGCTTGGAAGGCGCACTCCAGATCAATACCGATCGTCAAAACGATCCAACACAAATTGCATACTATAGCAGCCGTGGCCCAACCGCTGAGCAAAGAATTAAGCCTGACGTGGTTGCTCCCGGCACTACCATCCTCTCAGCTCGATC
Source organism: Myriangium duriaei CBS 260.36 (assembly GCA_010093895.1). Lineage (NCBI taxonomy): Eukaryota > Fungi > Ascomycota > Dothideomycetes > Myriangiales > Myriangiaceae > Myriangium > Myriangium duriaei. The sequence continues at coordinate 1,295,922 of ML996091.1, forward strand.
TACCAAAGCTCCGCCATTTACCAAATATGGTGTCAGTCCAGATCCTTACTGGACCTTCAACACTGGCACTAGCATGGCCACACCGCTAGTAGCTGGGTGCGCTGCCGCGCTTCGCCAATATCTGGGGACAATCGGCATCTCAAACCCATCTGCCGCTCTGCTTAAAGCTCTCTTGATCAACGGGGCCTACGCCCTACACCATGCACATAACGGCAGTGAGGGTTTCGGATGTGTGAATTTGGCTAACACGATGATTCCACGCCTGAGTGAAGATGCTGGATTTATCGAAGGAGAAGCGTTCACCGATAAGGGGCAGAGTACCCCCATCACCATCGATATCCCTGTCGCCACCCCTAAGCCCGAAGGAGATGTCAGTGTTCTCACTGTTGCACCTCCCGCCAGGAATGGCGTCACACTGAAGGTAACGCTGGTCTACACGGATTATCCAGGTATGGAATCACAATGGGTCTCAATGATTTGAACACTGACCGTCGGTAGGTCAGGCATTGCAGAATAATTTGAACCTGCAGGTTACTACCTCGGATGGATCGAAGCGCAACGGCAACATGGCAAGTTCCTCCCGGATAGATTGGTATAACAACGTCGAGCAGGTCATTTGGAAAGGGATCCCAGCGGGCAAAGCGACCTTGGAAGTTGTCGCTACAAGTATCACCTTCGCGCCTCAAGACTTTGCCCTTGTCTGGAGGGTAATCCCCAGCGAGGGATAAAGGTTGTCTACGAAGGATTATCTAAGTGCCTTTGGTAAATAGCGATGGTTTGTGTTGCTCAGGGGGGTCGAGGCTCTCAAGGGAATGTTAGTATCGTGTTGTCGTCATCGGAAGGCAGTCCGAACCAAATCCGACTTCTAGCTCAACTCTAGAGTCCTATTTCTGTAGTGTCGCTATGTCTATCCAGTCCAACCTTGGATTGACAATACTACCTTCTTTGGTTGTATGGCTTACTCCACTGAGACATGATGTGACGCATAGAATGGTCCTAAAATGCCATTTGTGCCTAATGATATATGATACTGACGTCAAGGACCAATGTCTCGCCATTTCCGAAGGATGGTAAGCGACCCTCCTACTCAGGCCAGGAAAAAGGTCAACGTTTGATCCGCAACTGATGTGTATCCTCAATTCTGCGGAGCGATTTGCGTATCAAGTCAAGCAAGACCCAAGACGCATGTCCCACTTCAACGGCGTGGATCTCATAGGAAGCAGGATGGGATCCACTTATAGCCCCACATCAACGTTGAGATATGCAACGGCAGGGTAATTCTTTCGTCCTTATGCTATTGACTGTCTGTTTCGCCGACTCTTGCCCGAGTTATGCATGTTGCTTTGGCGAAATGAGCTATTGATTTTTCTGTTCTTCGTTGTATCGTTAGACCCAAAAGAGACCCCGATACCTCTCGAAAGCGTCGACGCAGAACATGTAATTATCTCCATACATTTCTTGTCAGCTTTGTTGGAAAGCCGTGATATCCCAGACATTTTGATGTAGTTCATGAGCTGCGCTATGCCTCGAGACTCATCCGACTATAGAGACGTCGAAGTGAGGAGCAGCTATCACATGCAATCTACTCCCTGCCATTTTCGGCGACGCAGAATCCTTCAATCTTAACGTTGGGGGAACTAGCCCAAAGTCTGGTAGAAACCCCTGGAGATAGAGTGTGATACTCTCGGTAGCCGTTCCGGCGAACGGCTGATAGTCTCATGCGACCCCAAAGTGACTTTCTGACATTGATAAGCAGGATATGTTATTGAAAGCATTCACTACTGCAACTCTCCTGAGGTATCAGATTATGGAAAGGGAGCCAATCGTCAGCACATTTTTCTTGATCAGCCAATGGAAAAGTTTCGTCGAAGGAGCAGAAATCCTCGACGGCTGTGGCTTGCATGCCGTTGTTGCCCCTCACCAACGCAACGAATTTTGGGGCATCAACGGATGAACCAGCTTACACTTCCGGCAGGACGCTGAAACGTCCATCTTGGTCCCTCTTAGCGCTTCGTTGGTGACCAATTATATCTTGAGAACTACTGTGGAAGGAAGATAAGGAGTACATTCGAGGCTTGCATGTGATCCTCTACATCGATCCTCTCGCGACCTACGGCCTAGTCGTCAACCCGTTAGAGTTCGACCAGCGACTGTCTTATCGTTTGCTGCAAATACTTGGTCACGCCTACTTTGCAGGACTGGGGCTGAATCCTTCTCATAGACTGGCCGCATCCTGCTTGGTAAACGGTCGCAGCAGATCAACACTCATAAGTGGGGTTTATCCTTTCTCAGGGGCGCAGGGTAGCTCAAATTGATTCTCTTCTGTTTTTTTGTTTGCAAAAACTCTCCGCTATAGTCATGGCGTTCCCAGCAAACTTTGCCAAAGACTTTACACGCGAAATATGGACCCTCTATGGAGTGGGCACTACTGTCATCATCGTCCGCCTGGGTGCTGCTGCTCGCCGGGTCCGGTCAATCAAAAGCCTGCAGCCAGATGACTGGGTCGCACTCCAACTGCTGCTATGGTATACCCTCCTCACCGTCGCTTTCTACAACATCGTCAATGGAGGAGGAAGTAATTTCATGACGGCGGATGATATAGCAGCCCTGACGCCGGAGACTCATGCAGCTCGAGTGCTCGGCAGCAAGTGGGTGCTAGTCAGCGAGCAGGCCATGATCTTCACGATCTGGAGTTGCAAAGTCATGATGCTTCTGGTCTACCGTCGTCTCACCGCAGGACTGAAGCAATCACGTTGGGTCATGGCAATCGCTGTGTGGGTTGCGATTGGCTTTGTCGCCATACAGTTTGCCTACTTCCTTTCTTGCCGGCCTTTCAACCAATATTGGGCTGTGCCTACTTACTCCAACGGTATGTATAGCGTGTCAACAACGATGGCGCTCGACTGACGAATGACAGACCAATGCTGGTCATACTACATTTACAGCTGGATTTTCGGATCCTTCAACGTCACGGCCGACTTCTTCATGCTGCTGATTGGTATGCCACTTATCATCAGTGTACAGCGACCATGGCAACAGAAGGTCCCATTGGTCCTCGTCTTCGGTATGGGTCTTTTCGTCATTGCAGCGGCCATCACCAACAAACTGTTCGCCTTGGACCCAGCGATTCTAAGCTATGACTACGCTAGCTGGTACAACCGAGAAGCCGCTGTATGCGTCTACGTCACGAACCTTCCAGCCATCTGGTCCATCGTCCGCGAGATGTTCCCATCGATCAACAAATGGGGCTTTAGCAGTGGCTCGTCTCGTGGACAGTACGGCCAATCCCATGGTGCAAATCACATGAGCACCCATAAGAGCATCATTGGAAAAGAGGTGGCAGACGTCGTCGTACAAGAGGTTGGCGTGGAGAAGAGTGAAGAGAAAAGTGAGTGGTTGATCCAGAGGACTCAGCAAATCATCGTCACCGAGGAAAACATGGATGTGGACAGGCCCAGGCTTGATGTGTGAAAAAGCTCCTATGTCCATGCATGGATTTCTCATCTCGAGGTTTAGACTCTGGTTATTGTCCTATCTTACTACTTAGTGGAGCACCTTCAATGTCATTCTTGTTCTGCATCCTCAAGTATAGCTCGAATTCGGCGATTATGATTTCATGTTGAGAAAGACACGGCACGCTACCCATGATCGTTTGTCTATAATCTCTAATATCTGTACTTGACAACTAAATTGTGATTTCTTACAGACTACTCCCCGCTACCATTATAGAGAAACAAATTCGGAGAATTCTTGGCGTCACCAACGACCTTTGGCGTGGCGAGCTTGACGAGTGCATCTTTTCCTTCCTTTGGTCCCGAAATAGGATCGGACTCAGAGGCCATGAGCGTCAAGAGCACGCCCGCTGTTTGAGCTGCGGCCGGCGATGTTCCCGATATCTTGCCGGTGGCTGAATTGGATCCCATCCACGCCGACTTGACATCGGATCCGGGTGCCCATAGAGTGATCTTTGGCCCGTAGTTTGACCACACAGCACGCTTCCGAGCGTTATCTGTAGCGCCCACAGCAATTGTATCGACAGTCCATCGTGATGGGATGTTGCTATTACCGGCAGCCACTACGGTCGTTATGCCGAGCCTCTTCACTTTGACAAGTGCTTTGTTAATGGCCCAGGAGCTGAAGGGTATCAAGGCTAGAGTGACCACGGCCTTGTCCTTCCGTGATTGCTGCTCGATGTCTTTGGTTGCCCAAGTGAGACCAGCCATGATATTTGAGCTACATGTATACACTCCGCTGAAGACCTTCACGGCAATCAAGTTGCACTTCTTGGCCACTCCATATCTCTTCCCGCCCACGATAGCGGCGAAATGGGTGCCATGTCCTACACGGTCATTGGGGGTCGAGCCCTTGAAGACAGTATGACCTCGAGTGGCTCGCCCTTCAAAATCTTGGTGCTTGATGTTGATACCAGTGTCGACAATATAAGCGTATGTTCCACCTCCGGCGTGGCTGTCGTACACAAAGTCTGCTTTGTCTTTACCTGGATCACGATGGGAGATGAGGTTGAGATAAATAGGAGCTTGCGATTGGGTTTCCAATTCAGTTGGCTTGAAAATTTGAGTCTCCTTACCAGGAGTAGTCTTTGTATCACCCATATCCATTTCTTCAAGATCCTTGATCAGTTCTGCGTCACTGTCCTCGAATATAGCCCCTCTCCCTTTCTTGGGATCGTTTGCAACCCAACAGCGCTCTTTCTCAATCGCGAGCACGTCACTGTCGGCTTTGAGGTGCTCCAAGACGGTCTTGTCGAAGTGACCAGCATATGCGTTGAAGTCATCAATGACATAATGATACATCACACCCTCAAAGTCATGATCGCCCTCATGAGACCTTGGTGTTTTGGTGTGTAGTCGTTGTACATGAGTCAGGTGAGGACCTAGCTCTACTCCTGGCTTGAGTATTATGATATACTTATTCCCAGCATCAAGTGGTGGCTCGTCCGACTCGTGGATAGTAGGGCCAGCAAGACAGAAGGCAAACAAAGAAAAGTAAGGGATATATTTGACACCGTGCATGATTGAGGAGTCGGGGGAAGGGTAGAACTCCACCTTATCAAGACCGTAGGAAACTAATGATGCTACCTATATCTGGATATATAGTAAAAGCACGATTCCCCAACGTCATGCTCATTTTGAAGAAATCTCGGGCACAAAACATGAGCTGTTTGTTTTCTCGAATCTTCTATTGGCTGAGCTGTCCAGTCGTCGTGGAGCAATCATGATGTCGTGTTGGCGAGCATACAGACCGGCGAATCTTTCGACATCGATGTTGACACGCAAGATTCTCCGGGCGCAGCCCGAGTTGCAATTAACGCCGAGGGTTGATTTTCTCTCCACGTGAATGCAGCTGTCCTGGTGTCGAGTGGATGCGTGTATGATCTCTACTGGTACAGTAATATGTGCCTGGGACGAGTACTTTTAACAAAAGTACATCACACATGATGCCACAAAGGTGATCATGAGGCGTATAGCTCGATGCTGGGACCTAAAAGGTAGATTACAAACCCAGCAGAAACGCTCCGAGGTTGTATGTCTTTCGAAGAACATTAACACTGGTTGTGACGAATCCTACAAACTCAGGCTCACCCCAGAAGAAAGCAATCTTGTGGAAGACGACCTTGTAATTCTCATCAATGCGCAGTAATTACCTCGGATTCGACGGAGGCCCCGGAATGAAGGAGCACAGCAGTTCGGGAATGGCTCGGAGACTACGAAACGCCGCCAAGTTGACCATCGATTCTGGACGTATCCTGACTCATGGAATCTTCCAAATACCGGACTTCTAGAGAGGCCGCCCTAGTTGAAGTCACAACGTGGGCTTTTTGGTGTTTTGTGAGCACGAGTCAGAAAAGGGGACACACTTGGGGCTAGTTTCAAAGTGGCCCACCTTTCGCAAGCCAAATCCCGAACAAGTAAGAGATTTTCGTTGGTTCTGAGGCTAGTCGAAGTTCCAATTCCTGGTTGCAAGCATGTTTGATCACTCCGGATGTGACTCGTTATTCGTCGACAATGCATAACGACGTTGATGCTTGGATCCCGGTATGCCAGCGATAAAAGGCAGCAGTATATTCAGTGCTCATATTCAAATATTGTAAGGCCTTAAACACCTAAGTCACCCTATAAGATATGGAAGCTTGACTTTGTTGCACTAAAGCGATGGACGTGCTGTTGATTGAGGAAAAGATTAGACAATCCGCGTCTGGTCAACAATGATCTTATTTCTAGACGAGTCTAAGAATCTTACTCTAGCCATGATACCTGCATGATCCCTGTGCTCAGACACCTGCGAATGCTCCTGACCCCAATATGCTGATGCCTTCCGAATGAACCTCTAACCACCTTCTCGAACACAAGAAAGCCCAACAAAGAAAAGAAGCTCAAGATACTGATTGATGCCCGAGCCATCTTCTACCTTACAATGGCAAGTAAAGTTTACCGTCGGAGTGAAGGCTCAGTGCTTCGCTGTTGACGCAAGGGTTGCACCAGAAAACATTGGTAGGATCGTACTTGATCTTGATCGCCTTGAGCTTGTTATAATTGCTACCCCAGAAGGTGTTTTGAGGGTTCGGCTCGTTGTAAGCAGCCTCGTTGAGGTATGCTCCGGAAGAGGACGAGATCGGATCGATCAAAGGAATGGCGACCTTCTGCATGTTGGCGTAGGCTGCTTCGATGGTGGCAACATCCTCAACCGCGCCGGCGCCAGTGTAGTCAACAGCAATGAAGTGCATGACAGCCTTGCGCCAAGCTGGGTTGAGACCTATGTTAGAAGACCCGTTCGCCACCGCGCCACCGAGTGTCGCGTATGGGAGGATGATATATCCGTTGGAGAAGAGGCCAGTAAGCATGGCATTTACAGCTGTCGCATTGCGGAGTCCATCGGCGGTAAGCAGACGCGATCCCATGATAGTGGAAGTTGGTTGGGTGTAGTTGGTGGTCGGATCAACTGGGGTTTCCTCGTAACCTGTTGACGGATTAGATGTGCGATATACAAGATTCAGAGGCAAAATTTACCATATACGGCTAATTGATCAACATTCGTAATCGGAATGGTGTCAATAAGGAAGTAAGCGCCCATGCCGAAGATCTGGGCTTGGATGGGCTTCAAAAAGGCCATGACCTGGTCGATAGTTTTACCTGGGGCGACGAAAACCCCCAGATAGCCTTGGCTACTGGCTTGAGGGTATCCGACAAGGCCGTAAGAAGTGATATTGCCGGTAAGTCCGAGCCAATAAGTCAACGCTGAGATGTAGCCAGCCTCGCCAGAGGTACCAGGCACGAACGTGATGTTGACACAACCAACATTTGCTGGGATTGGATGAGTCTTCATGGTGACCTTGGTGACGATAGCGAACGTTACACCACCACCCCTGAGCGCGTAAAACAGGTCAGAGTTCGTGACGGAGTTGGCATAGACGATTTGACCATTTGCTAAAACAGCCTCGTACTCCAGAGCGTTATCAACACCCAAACCGTAGGTGTTCGCCAGATGTCCGTGGCCACCATGTAGAGGCCAGCCACCTCCTGCTCCAACGGAGCCGTCGGCGCCGCCTACAACATTAACACCGGCCTTGTCGGCGGCGGCGTAGACCTGGGCCCATTGAGTGGCAGCTCCATATGTGACAGCAGTCTGACCAGAGCTGCTTTGACGCTTATGACGACTGGCTACGCCCGTGCTAGGTTGCCAGTTGTTCGTGAAAGAGATCCCCTGAAGTCCATACGTCCAAATGCTCAGACAACCGTAACCCAAATTCCTAGCGCATATTGTCAGTCTTTCGTATCATTTTCAACGTCATGTTCAACGCCAGACGAACCTTCCTAGATAATCGTGGCCAGTGTTTTTGACACAGAGCCTAACATTGTGTGCGGCCGCAAACTTGACTGCTGCGCTAACATGCTGGGCGCTTTTGGCCGCTACCACGAAGTTGGGGTAGTTTCCGAGGTTACAGGTCTGAGTGCCATTGCCAGGCTTGGCAACACATCCAAATCCTGACCACCAAGGGGTGTCAGTAAGAGCCGGATCCTGTGCGATGGCACCGAAGTCGAGGGACTCCAATGCAGCTAGATGACAGGCGGTCAGGTTCTTGTTCGAACCGTAGCATGAAGCGGCGGGAAGCTTCGTAGCAATGAGGTTGCCGCCGACACTGGAGTTCAGAGAGGACCATTGCGCAGCATTGGGATAAAGAAGATCGCCAGGGTAGACTTTAGCCGGGATGTTCAGGCTGGCAGAGACTGTGGCGCTGAGACCCAAAACCACTGAAAGTTTGGGCAGCATCATGAAGAAGAAGATTGGAAAGCTTCAAAGTGGATGTTCAATTGATCGCAATCCTGTGAAAGGGTGGTCGAAGCCTGGAGTACTGGCCTGCGACTGAAAGACATGTTTCCAGAGGCGTGGGACGTGGATATTTATCTCGAATCCTTACGCCCCTTGAAGCTATCGAAATTGCCCATTCCTGGTAAACGAGCAGGCTGAGGTCTGGAACACGCTGAACGTGTCCGAGCACAAAGTTTGTGCACTCTGTTAAATCCGTTGCTAGAGAGCGTTAAGCAATGGTGCCCTTGCCGGGGGGGAAAGGGTCTTGATGGACATGGCTAAACGAAATTGCAGTGTATGTGGCAATTAAGATCTACCAAGGGCTACGGACCGTCGCAGCGCAACCAAGCACAGGAGGATTACTTATCTGACAACGGTCGACAACGGCAACAGTTCCACAGCTATCTTCCGTTCGAATCCGGGACCACAGCTGTCAATGGTCATTCCCAGACGCTGGGGAAGAGGGCCAGACCGTGCTACCGCGTTCATTTGATTGCCGAATGGACACGCGGGCTCACCGACAACTAAGCGATGAGGCGATGGGACTCCGGAGATGCACGCAAGAGTGGTACAATGGACGGGCGGCGTAAAGTCTGAAGAAAAGTCTGCAGTCAAAATCCCAGGCTGCGGTCACGCTACGCGATGTCCCGCGCTCTCCCCCACGTCCCTTCGACGTTCGGAAAATTGGGTGAGTAATCATAAACCCTGTCAAGTTTGAGTTTGAAACAGAACCGAGGAAGCACACCACGCCGCCTTCCACCGTCAACCAGACCGTTTTGGTAGTGGACGTTACTTTCTCCACACTGAGGTTGCCCATGCCGCATTGCCGTGCGCGCCATTGCACCACAGTGCCTTTGATAACTTTGTGCACGATATTCCATGATCTGTGCTGGTCCACTATCATCTGAATCCTCTTTCAGATCCGGTGCGGTACAAGAATAGATTGCCAATCACAGATTCATACGGAGTTCTATCACGGAAATATCGCGCAATCGAAAGTCGTTGGTTCTCGAAACTCGTCACGCTCAGCGGTTGTGCTGAACGGACCGGTTTAACCAAGAACGACGTCAATGGTACCTGCAATATAGGCTCTATGGGAACTTTGATCTCCGCAGCTGGCTTCTCCCTGGGTTCTTCGCGAGGTCTGCCCGCCATGCAGCAGTATAATCATAACCGACCGTTTTCCCTGGCACTTTGCACGCAGATAACTCGGTTCCATCTTCGTTATATCCGACAGTCCCGCAGCCGTATGAGACACCTGCACCGTTTTCCAGCCATCTACGTTGTGCTATGACGCTCATTATAGTAGTAGCGGGGCAGAAGCTGAGGCATACATTGCCGGCCTTCAACGCTCTCCTCGAGCAAGACATCAAAGCTGTATAGGCGTTGCACGCCACGAAGTGAGATAGTAATCATTGAACCTTTCTCAAGTCATGTTTTCCTAGAGTGGCTTTCAAAAAAGTTGACTGAACCGAGGACTCATGGATAAAGTTGGTTCTGCAACAAAGTCCTTATGGCCATGGGCTCGATGGGCCCCTCCCAGAAATAACACACGTGGAAATTCGCCATTCTTCATTCACAAGGAATGATATGAATCGTGCTGTCAATATTGGCATGTCGAGCCCAGCATTCGGAGACACAGTCGAGATGCATAATGTGGAATGGTTCGCTCATTTATGCCGTCGCTGCCTTGTACACAATCTGAAATGGCGGCTTCTGTCGCTGTGGTATAGTGCCACAAGGTCACTGGCTGCAGCACTTTGCTGCACGCACTATGAAAGGAATGACCTAGCACAAAGCACAGTCAAGGATGCCGAGGGTCGACTAGTTCGAGAGCAAGGATACGAAGCTCACTCTGTACCCAAAATCGATAGACGTCGATAATGAACGCTCACGAGTCATTCCGAATGGAGAAGCAAGGCGCATGACATGACATCAATGATATGTACTCTTGATATAGCATGCTGGATCCAGCGTGTGTCTTCACAACAAGGCTTTGAATCTGCGTCGCGGCTGGAATAACAAGATCGTCGCATTCTTTTGCTTGGCTATACAGGGGTACATACACTGCAAAGGGGAGACTAGACAGCACATCAAAGGTCAGCAGGTATGTATGGGAATGTTCCGGGATCGAAAGAGCTGCACAGCAGTCGGAAAGCCGGGCTGATCGACGTGATGGTATGGCCTCTAGTGGCTTCCGTACGTGTCAAATCTTGGTACTTGTCGACCCAATGCAACCACTTGCCATTCCACAGGCAATGCCACAACAGAGGTATAAATTACATTCGACGCTATAATCCTGCGTAGGATCTTAACCAGCCTTGACAACAAACGTTGAGGAAGTGGCGGCAAGGGCGGATCCTGTGCCTTGGTTGGCTGCAGATGAGGGGAGGGCTAAGCCAGTCACACCAATCGGAACACGATCCTCCTTGCAGATCGGCCCGATTTTTACCACTGGGTGTATATCCGTTAATCAATTTGCAGGCGCCAATGCGATTACATGACATATGAGGCGTTACTAAATAAGGATTGTGTCAGGAACTGATTGATATGCAGCATAAGTGTCCCGTGACATAAAGTATGTAGAGCGCTGATTTGACTGCGTTCACTATGTGGACCTCACGCTTGTCTCGTATCTGACTCATTGGCAACAGCATTCGCAGGGGGTCTTGGCAGTAGAGATGTACGTATCCGTACTTAGGATGGACTGTGGGTATACGTTGAATAGACATCTCTATTCCTGAGGCCTTCCCCCCATCAACCTCGACCTCTGGTCAATCATCCTCACATATTCACATTCAAGCTTTCTTGACCTTGTGTTGCTCGCCTATCTTGACAGATGTCGGACACATCATGGCCACACACGCCGAAGTACAGCCATCCCAATATGCACGTTGCCTTTGAGGTATCCATCAATACGCTGGCTTTGGTTTTGACGACGGCATGTGTTGGTCTGCGTCTCTATGTTCGTCGCACAATTACACGCTCTATTGGGATCGATGACTATATCCTTGTCATGGCTCAAGTGAGTGGACAAGAAGAGCCTCCTTTCGGCATGGATACTGACTGAGTCTGGAGATATCATTCATGATGTTTGTCATGTTCTTCCTGGCCTTTTTCGCTTACGTTACTATGAAAGACGCTGTGACTGTCTTCTGGACTTTCCTAGGGGTATGCTGTCTCTATATGCTCTCGTCTGTTAAAATGATTAAATTCTCCTAGCTTGTTTCGGTATGGGGCGTGTGCTGGGCCATTAGTACGGCCTTGACCAAATGCGCTCTCGCCGCTTTCTTCATCCGTGTTGTACCCAAAGAACACCACAGAATTTTGCGCGGCATTATGGTCAGCATTGCCATGGTGACTTCGATTTATCTGCTTGTAGTGGAAGGCGTCACTGCATTCCAATGTGGCAACCCATTCAGACTGGAAAATGCGACGGAAGCGGGCTGCCTCGACGTCGATATCATCACCCGCGTTTCAAGAACAACTAGAGCAATTCTGGTAGCCACTGACTGGATCATGACAATCATACCTGCTTATGTTGTCTGGAGAAGCGCCATGCCATTCCGCTCCAAACTTCCCACCATATTGATCATCATGCTGGGGTCGTGTGCATCCATCTTGTGTGTTCTTCGATATCCCTTCGAGCACATGAAAGATGTTGCCGGCCCTCAGGACGTTTCTCGATGGTTCGAGTTCTCGACTCTGGCTATGTCAGAGAGTTGTTTGGGCATTATAGTCATATCGTTGGCTGGTGGCAAACCACTGTTGGTGAAGTTGTTCAAGAAATCACCACTTGACGGTTCAGATCATCTCGAGGGGCGGACCAATAATATTGTCTTTCTGACTGAGTTCCGATACGAGGAGGAGAAAAGCACATAGCTGTACGAGGCGGAATGTGGAAGTAGTACTAGTTTATATATGGTCATACAGTGTTTGTGCAACCGATCTTTGTGTACCAAGAATTGCGTCATACTTTGAACACAATGCAAGAACTCCGCCATTCGGATATTAAAGACGTCGAATTCGCTTCTTGACATTGCAATCGGTGGCGGCGTCCTCAGAATAGGCAGCAGCAAGAGTACGCCGGACAATCCCGCACCGCGGACAAATTCCCCTCACCAACATCTCACGTCAGCAAGCCATTAAGTTCTGTAGAAGAGGATACAATCGTACGGGGCTTCTTCAGGTCTCACACATGGGGTATCTCGAAGCGTTTACCACATACGTCGATCAAGATATCTGGCAGTACTTCAAAGATGGTAGGAGTGTCATCAATGGACCACCACTGAAGGAACCGTTCGATCAGAACGGGTACATGGGACACCACGGGACGCCGTTCAATACCCCCTTATTCATCTACAAGGCTATCAGTGATAACGTCACTCCTATCTACAGCACGGATGTATTGGTGAATCGATATTGTGAAGTCGGTGTGGATGTCCTGTATGAAAGGAATACGGTGGGCGATCATTTGTCGGAGATGATGAACGGCAATGCCCGAGCAGTAGCATGGCTGCAAGCGGCCTGTGATGGGACTCGGAAGGAGAATTATGGAACAGGTGGCTGTGAGATCAGGAACGTCTCTGTCGGTCCTTCATGAAAATGTTATACCGCAACTTTTGACCAGCTTGATGAGAGAAGGAGACGAGGCCTATTGCATGTTGTGAATAGCATACTCATAGCCGCTCGAGGTCTTGCTGGTTCTGATCGATAATTCAGATATTGATGATGGTGCGGGCTGTTGATAAGAAGACTACAACCATCATCGAAGCTCTGAAGTGAGTCGCCATCAGATTGTGCGGTGAAGGTCAGATTCAAGGCGGCCAAGGCATTTGGATGCTCGAGAATGGACAAGATCTATTTTCATGGTGGCGTCAAGCTGGTCAAATTTGAGAGATTTGGAGAAGATGTACTGACAGATGGCGAAGAAGGGAAACAGATTGTTGCCCTGGGTTTTGAAAAACCATGGGTTACTGATCACCTGGGTATCATGGCCGAGTTTGAGGTCACATAAGGTCAGAATAGTCTAAAGAATGTCGAGGCTTGCTTAGCAGGCAGGGTCTGGCCAGTACCAAAATTCATTGATGAGTCGCTGGAAATAGTGTTTCATGATAAACACCATTTCTCACGTTTATGCCTCTACTTGGCCCGCGCAATGTCGTTGAGCGACAAGGTCTTTGCGGACTAAATGGAGTCGTGTTGCTGCCCAAATGACAAAATGGAGGGTGTGCTTGCGTGGCAAGCGGTGGAGTGCTTCAACGTTTTCTATCGGCATCGAGTAATCATTGCCAAACACAATTAAGGCAAGACTACAAGACCTCTGTATCTGCATAACTAGATAGACGATGCATTTTGATCTTCATCGCACACAATCTCCATTGATTCCTTAGCTATTCAGAAGCAGATCACCAGAGAGCTAGCCAGCCGCTAGGCAGAGGGTGGCGTTGCTGGGAAAATCTCCGGTAACCGTTATCATATTGATCGGCCAACAACGGTTAGCAAACCGATCATTGGCCATAGGTACACTCTGAGCGAGGCAGCAAAAGAGCTGTTTGGTCATGTCTCGCCTTCATTCTTGGTTTGTTCGTCTCTTGAGGTCGAAAAATTGATTGCCTGCGCCACCAGGCACCAAACTTCGCCATGGCTGCGACGGCAGATCCCCTGGAGGTCTTCATCGCCAGCATCACACACATACAAAATGTCGCCATTGTATTCCTGGTTCTCATCATCGCCTCAGTCTCGATACGGATGTATGTGCGTGTCTACATGACGAAGAAATTCAAGACAGAGGATTGGGCTATGGTTGCAACTTTTGTATGAGATGGGTTGTCTTGAGCTTCTGAAATCTATTGCTGACTCTTGACAGGTTGTGGCTGTTGCCCATGTCACCATGGCTATTGTCATATGTCAGTACTCTGTGGAAGCTTTACGTGGACATACAGTAGTCTCGAGAATAAATAGCTATCTTCTCAAGACTTCTGGTGTGACTTATATTCTCAATCTGATTTTGCTAAAGATATCTCTTGGCTATTTCTTTTTGGATATATTTACCTATCAGCTCTTCCAGAGGACGGTGATCTACGCCATCATGATACTTTCCGCCGCCATTGGTTTCGCATACTTTCCTATCGCCAATTTTACTTGTGCTCAATTAAAACCGCTCCCTGGAACAAGCGACGATTGCTCAATCCAAAAAGCCTCGTCGATACTCCTCATCTTGTTCTCGCTCACCAATATCCTGGGCGACTTTGCCTTCATGCTCATGGCCATTGTAGCATTGTGGGCCGCCAAATTACCTACTATAACAAAGATCTCAACTATCATACTTCTCTGTCTCGGCTCCACTGGGGGTGTTGCCTCGGTCATACGGCTAGTCATTTGCCTGGAACCGACCACGCTGGCTAATTACTCGAAACAGAACCTTGATCTCCTGCGGTGGATTGTTATCGAACTTGGTTTCAGCGTCGTCGCCACAAATCTCGCCTTGATCAGGCCTTTGTTTCACGCCATACTGTCGAAGCTGGGTCTCACCAATCTTTCATTTGGGGGAAATACCAGCAACGCAGTCGAATTGTTTTCGGATGAAAGGGACGGGAGTGTGGGCAGACAAGGTAGCAAGAAAGATAATATACCACTGATTCCCGATAGCAAGAGGACAGGGACGATTCTGTCGATTGATGAAGAAAGATTGACTTGATATAACATAATGCATGTAATGAGCATATGTTGAGACAATAAATGTGAATTTTTAAACACCAATCGCTATGCAGATTATCGCGTAATCCATCACCAGTGATGCGCCGCAAAGAAGGGCGATCTTGATGAAACCCTTCATATCTCGCTATGGCGTTCGTGATGAAGAGTGTTATAATATGTAGGTGCAGCAGGAGAAGAGGGAGTTTAAGAATTAGTACCAATCGTATGAACATACGGACGGCCTTCGGAAAGAAGTGGGCGAATGCGAAGGAACCCTACGTGCCTGCAATCAGGCTTTTCATCAATGGCACCAGTTTTCCAAACGAGTACGGTTTGCAAACAACATCGTCAAATCCCGCATCTTTGGCTATCTGAACCTGTTCGAACCTTGCATTGCCTGTGACGGCGAGCATGGGCAGATGGGGAAGCTCCCCAGATTTCCGCAAGCGAACCACATGTTTGACGCACGTTAAGCCGTCCATGACCGGCATTTCCAGATCGCATAGCACGATAGCTACATCTGGCGTGTCGCGAAGGCGCGCTAGAGCCTCTTCGCCATTCGAGGTCACCGTGACCTCGAAACCCACGCGGCGGAGTTGGCGGCTCAGCACGGTCTGATTGATTATGTTATCCTCGACGATGAGTACTCGTGTACCATGAAGACTATCGGCCCCGGTGACCTTTGAAGGAGGGCACATCAACGTTGAAAGTGGAACAGCCACAGCGCTCGGCTGGTTTTCGATGACTGGTGGCGTTATTGGTGGACTCAAAGCGGTCTTATTAGCAGCCGAGTCCTGATCTGGTGCATAACCCTGTACATAAAAGGCGAATGTGCTGCCCACACCCGGCTCTGAGGACAGGCCGATTTCTCCGCCATGGAGCTCAGAAAGCTCGCGGGAAATAAACAATCCCAGGCCAGAGCCTCCGTACTGAGCATGGGTTCTCGGAGATGCCTGCTTGAACCTCCCAAAAAGGGTATGGGTTTCTTCTTGGCTTAACCCAGGGCCCGTGTCCGTCACGGAATAGTAGATGAAGAATTTCTGATGGCATTCGTTCTCCACTGGTTGGATCGAACTCTTGCTTCGGCCTGACGGAACAAAGACAACTGCCTCTGGTTTCGGTTGTTCCGCAGAAACTGATACAGAGATTTCAAGCTCCCGCCGTTCCCGTCCTTTGAGGAATTTAACGGCGTTTCCTACCAGATTGATCAGGATTTGGAGTACTCGCCCACAATCAAACATGACAGGCTCAGAGCGTTCTGTTGGATTTATCGAAACCTTTATCCCTGACGATCGAATTTCACTGCTGAAGATCTGCAGAACCTGTCGAGCAACAGAGATGGGCACTGTAGGAGTCGGTACCAGTGTCAAAAGATTTGCATCGAGCTTGGAGATGGTCAAGACGTCGTCAATGATTTGTTTCTGATGGTTTCCACAATACAGAATTGTGCGGACAGCATCTAGAGCTGCGACGCGATCCAATGTCGGAGTCGAGTCGTTGACAGCGTTGCGTGGCTCGAGCAGCTGTGATACTTCCTCTGCACATTGTATAATAGCGTTAAGAGGGTTGCGCATCTCGTGCGACACCATATCTAACATTGTTAGCTGGCAGGCATGACGGAGATCAGTAAGACTAACCCATGAAGTTTTCCTGCGTCCTCTTCGCTTCAAGAGCATTTGCAAGCCTATCTGCCACCTCACGTTCGTGGGCTTTTTGGACTGATAAATCATTCAGGAGGCCCGTAACGGAGAGCAAGCTGCCATCATGGCTGAGCTCTGCAAAGCAGGTCGTCGAGAGATAACGATATTTGTCTTCTTCGGTTGTGGAGTCGATTGTGGCGGATCTTCTAGTTCGGAATTCGACCTCGGCATGGTCTTTTCGATTGTTCCGCATTCCGTCCCATGTGGCATCAACCCTGGCGAGGTCGTCGGGATGTATACGATCACGCCACATCGACTCTCCTTGTGACCCGCTCGGAAGTCCGTTCAGGTCATACCAGGCTTCGTTTGCAAAGACAACCTCACCCTTTGGCCCGAGAACATATACGCCGAGCTGTACTTGTCAGTAAATGTAGTCATCAGCAAGCAAATATACGTTACTTACGGGCGAGTGCTTCGCAAATTCTAGAAATCTTAGCTCGCTCTTCTCCTTTTCGATTACAGCTCGCTCGGCCTTGAGTTCGAGTAGCCGTCGTTCCTCGTTATTGAGTGCTATCGCTGATGCGCCTGTGACAATTTGTCTGGTCAGAAGGTCAATGAAGTCCGAGTAGTCGCTGCTATATGGTCTTAATAGCTTCACATCAATGATGATCCAGGCACGGTGTGCCGACGAGACTTCAAGGGGACAAATAACAATGCGCGAGTCCTCGGGCGAGAGGTTCTCATCTCTCGAGAATGGTACGTCGGGGTTCGAAATGACTTTCGAGCTGACGAGCACAGGTCCAGAAGCCTTGATGGACTCTTCAATAGCAAGAGCCAGGCTTGAACGCTGGGAGAGAAGAACGGATGGCGGGGGTTGATCAGTATCTCCGGACCATCCCACCGATCCTTCGAGTGTCAATACATCCGCTGGCGCATTGACATTGGTCAGAGACTCAACGCTAGTATAGATAGCCGCACACGGAACTTCAGATCCTGCATAGTCGAATGAACGAAGAGTATTTTGCCAAAATTGATCAAGCGAGGTGGCGGTCGATGTCAGTTCGCGAATCCGCAAAAGGTTCATCATACGACCCTGTGACACAACTGTTTTGGTGGTTTCGAAACACTGGTTGAAAATGCCAAGGACCCGGCCGGCGGCGTCTTTGATAGGCACAAATGAGAATGTGAAATATGTCTCCTCTATATTGTTGTCATTCCAGCGTAGGTGAACAGGGCTGTCATGTTTGGCGGTCGGCCGTCCAGTCCTCTCCACCTCCAAAATAAGCTCCTCGAACGTATCCCAGAGTGGATAAAATGTGACCTGAGCAGAGCTACCAAGTGTTTCCGAGTGCAAGGTTTTGATTGAGCTCGAATATGGCTCGTTGTAGAGCATATCTCTGGTGGGACCTAAGAATATGCAGGTGTTGTGTGGGCTACTGAAAAGCAGCGAGACTGAGTCCTTGATCTCCGTCGTCCATTCTGTGATGGCTCCGTACTGGGTTGAAGCCCAGTCCACACCAATTAGCTGATTATAATAGCCGGCAGAGATACAATTGCTCTCGAGCGCGATGTCAAAGACGTTCTTCACAGATAAAGGCGGCTTCACCACAGTCGATTGCGTAGTTGTACTTGTAAAAACCTGCCATCGTCCGCGCAATATTGTGACTGTCCATGTTGTTCCATCATAGACGTAGGCTTGGCCAGATCTTGCCAATCTGACCAAGGCTAACCATTGTTTCGCTTCTGAGCCATCCGTACGACCTTCCAGCAACGAGCTCACAGGGGATACCGTGCACTGACATGCGTCGTTCGCAAAAACCACTATTGGCTCGGCGAAGGCTGATGGCCGCGTGTCTGTGATAAATGTGGCCCGGCTATCAAGCGATAGAAAGTCGAGGAGACCCAAGTCATCTATCTCCTCCATCAGATGTGGCAAGGGTATGTAGGGGGCCATTGTGAGGCATCGGGCTATCCTGAGACTGGAGTCGAGTCGCAAAGAGGGGTTGTGTACAGAAGGACGGTTGATCGGCACGCAGAGCCCCCTGGCACGGGGACTAGCGTGATCTAGACCCCTCGGCACGAGCCAAATTGGGCATGGTCCGATCATAACAACCACCCGTTCGCATCAATGGGCTAGCGTGCTTTCGTCAATCAATCGTTTTATTGGCTTCATTTTTGTCTGTTTTCGTCTTTATTTACTTCGCCATGGGAACGTTTTCCACCCTGGCATGAAACTGTCGCTTCGCAAAGGCAAATGCGACGATCTAGAGTCTTGCTAACGGTCTTCGCGGCGACGACGCCCAAGACTTCTATCCCATTTCACGCGCCAAGACCTTCTGGACGCCGCCCAGAAGGTCCTGGTAATCTACTGTTGAGGTTGCATATCTTGCAAAATCTTCTCTTGGAGCGATCATTGCCCCGTCGACGTTATTGTAGATGTTATTCAGCACACCGAGGAAAACCAATCCTATCCGATGGACCCATCGTGACTGCAATGCTATGGTCACTGAAGTGCTTCAGGATAGATCTGATTGGATCTTATAATTCGTGCTGTATCATTTATCAGAGATGTCATCTATCCGACGCCGTGGAAACACTAACTGCTACGCCAAGCCAACGGTAGAGTAGATAACTCCGCAAATTGAAAGGTATTGAGATCGGCCGTTTTGCGTTAGTGGATCGATAGGTTTTCCACCTTTTGGATGGCTACTTCATCTTACCAAGTATTAACAGGCGGCATTCTCCAGTCTTCGTCTAATTTTCCTTCTCATATGCGTCTCGTGAGAACAAGACCGCACAAGATGAAACTTGCCCATTTCGTGATTGGGCTGTTCGCCACCACGGTCCATGCTTACGTTCGGCCTGCACGTGGTAGCTCGCTAGGTACGTCAGAGATAACCAGTGCTTGGAGCTTCGCGTTGTGACTGACCCTGGATCAAGACTGTTCTAGATCGGCTGATCCCATAAAGCAAATTCACGCGCATGTCAAGTATCCAATTGACTTCTGCCAAACCTATCTTGCGAGGTGATTGCCATTGCAGACGTTATTTGGCAGGCCCCTACAACTGACACGACATATGATGTTAGTGGTAGGAACTATTCGCCTCTTCCAGCTCAGGCAGTTTCCATCGTTGTCCCCGCATGCGAATGTATTCTGCAAGAAGCGGGAATGACAATTCCATTGGCTGGCAGTGGAAAGCCGCTTCAGATTGTCCCAGCCTTGGGTTCTGTCGCCTGTAACTCTTCATTGGCACGGATTATCAAGATCAATTTCACGTACCCCAAAGCATTTTGTCGCTACATGACACATTTGTCTGTCATATGATCCATGCTCTATCTGGACATAAACTGACCAATCTGTAGAACTCAATCACAATCTTCCGTGCAGAGCTTAACTGTGCTGCAGATCATGAAAGGGTGCGCTTGCATTTTGCCGGAAAGCTCGACTATACGGACATCAGAGCGGCCGAGAGCAACCACAATGAAGAGTCCATCAGCATCTCAAGCCCCTCAATCCTCGTCGAGCAGGCTACAATCAAGCCCGAGCAGAACCTCGATAGCCAGGACTCCATTATACACTTTGTCATCCTCTGGTGTAAGCAAGACGACTTCATCAAATTCTCTCTCAAGTCCTCAAAGGCCATCATCTTCAAGCTCGGGGCGAGTCACAAAGGCTTATTCGACATTGACCCCGCACTTTTATGCATCTAGCATGTCTGCCCTCTCTACAATATCAAGCTTCCGTCCAACCAGCCCCGCGTCTCATATAACGACCATTAGCAGTAGAGTGCCCTCTACTCACATCACAATGCCATCGGTGGTGTCAACAGCTATGACAGCTAGTACATATCGAGGCACAACAAGATCAACAACAACAACAACAACACCCAATGTCCTGACTGTTCTATCATCATCTGTATCAGCGGATGGCAGTGGGGGCAGCACTGCTACATCGCAAGCGACGGTGATGACTACTAAGGGCTTGACTTCAGTAACACCATCGAGTACTACCAATGCACCAATGTACACATCTACCTCGACGACGTCTCCAATCAAAAGTACAACAACAACTCCTGATGCAATTAGAACAACACCCTCAGCTCATTACACAACGACGACGACTGGTGAAAGCACAACCACCATAACTACTGAGTCAACAATTTCTTCGACTAGTACTGCGACGACAACCGCGCCAATGTCAGCAACCACTACTGGTACTACAAATCCAGTCATTACTACTACATCTACAACAACTCCTACTTCATCTGCTACATCTACAACCACATCTGCTACATCTACAACCACATCTGCTACATCTACAACCACATCTGCTACATCTACAACCACATCTGCTACATCTACAACCACTACTACTACCATCGCTACAACAACGACGACTATCAGTACAACCTTGACAACTATCAGTACGACTACTTCGCTTGCTGCAACGTCGACACCTTTTCTCATGCAGCTGACAGGCAACCCGGCCAACGCTTACAACAATCTTTATATCCAGCAAGTGGTCTCATACTCGAGTGGCTATACATACTACTATCTCGCTGTCGTTGCTGCGATATCATCGGCTTCGCAGTTTAATATCGTGAACGCAGACGGGCATTTGATACTGACTACTGCACCGACAAATTATGCGCTTATCATTCCAGTATCATCGTCAAGTCCCAAATCAGTTCTGTACTTCTATACGTCAGACCTCAGCTACTACGATACCCCAGTATTTACCGCTTCTGGATCCTACTTGACAGCCACCGACTCGTCACAGGCTGCCACATTCATGACTTGTTCCGGGTCAAGCGATTCTGCTGGCGTTGTGTATATGACCACTGGTGGTGTAAAGACTGGATGTGTCGCTTGGAACATCACTATGGTGAGCTGATTGTTTCCAAAACATCATCTCGATGTGACGGGATTCGTTGAATCGAAGGGTATGTTGATGAATTGAACAAATGTCGAATGAAGGTGTCCCCAGCACATGTACATCGCATCAGGTCTCGCTATCAACAACCATACGTCGTGATCCTTTTCGGTACAAGACAAGGCCTTAGGACAAGAGAAGGTGGGGAGATAATATTATATTCTTCATATCTCAAATCCATACAAAGCACCCGAAATTAGTCAAGCTACAATCCCAATAGCCCCTCTCGCTATCTATTGGGTCTGTGTCGCCTCTGGTGCAGCAGTAGTGACCTCTGTGGGAATAGTAGTCCAAGTTGCTGTAGTGGGCTGAGCGTCTCCGTCATCAGCATTGGTGGTGGTTGTTGGCGACCCCCCTGTGCATGCGTCGACTGTTGTGGTCACCGGATCGAATTCCGTCATCATCATCGTAACAAGTTCGGTGACGGGCACTGTCACGTAGTTGGTGATGGACGAATAGATTATCCTGGTCTTGGTAACAGAAGTGGTGGTAGTGCTGACGGAAGTGGTGGTGCTAGTAGCGGTAGTTGTCGAGACAGAAGTCTTTGTCTTTGTCCATGTAGTTGTTGAGGTAGCCGTCGTGGTCACAGTAGCAGTGCTTGTCTTGGACCAACGAGTCGTTGTGCTCGTGGTCGTGCTGGTGATGTACGAAGTTGGGATCGCGTCCAGTACACAAGAGCACGCCGATGACACGGCCGCAGCTTTTTGACCGATGATTGGCGACTTTGAGTTACTTGTTGCAAGATATACGGCACAAAAGACTCGCGCATCCGACTGTTGCGCTGCGACTGCGGCCATGGCTGCGGTAGGACATTCTGAAGCTGAGTAAGTAACAGTGATTATAATGGATGATTTGGCAACTTACTGCTGGAAGCGGCCACCAAAGGCGCCAGCAGTGCAAGGCTAGTGAAGAATTTCATGGTGACAGATAAGTTGGATTGTTCAAGATTTCTCAGATCGGACAACTCCTCTTGCTGGAGGTAATTGAGGTTTATAATCCTCGTGGCGTAAAGCTGACGTCTCTAGAGTTCTCGGTCAGGCGCCATCCGGTTTGACAGCCACCGAGAATAAGTCTGTAGGAATGCAGAGACTCGACAACGTTGACGTTGAAAACGTTCTCTAACGCGCCTCTCGATTGAGCAAAATGATTCCTACGGGATTTCTCACCAGGTTTGGGTGGGGGAAAGGTTTTCGTTAGACATCCTCACTGTCCTCAATAGGTGATTTCAAGATTGTTGTTCGTACCTGAGGGTGGAACCTGCAAATTCTCCACACATATGTTTCCATCAAAGATTTCACTGCGAAATCCCAGCAACGGTCATGGCTGCGCAAAGTTCAACGGTAACCCAGAATCAGCATCGTCAACGAACCGTTGTGTAAGATACTGCCATCCTATTGATCTGTTTTATTGGATCAATTGTTCCAACGTACGTGCCAGAGCTGAGGGCTTTCGCGCTTCTTTCACTGTGGAGAGGCTGCGGGCGATCAGAACGAGACCTGTAATAGGTCGGTAATCCAGACCAATGCAGCATTCCTCCCCACCAACGCGCAAGATAGGGCATGAATTTAGCACACAAGCCTAGCATCGAATAGGGATTTGACTAGTGGTACGTACGATATTTCCACGTTCTCACGCCACATGTCCCCATCGTTTTCGGCACTTTGCACCTCCCCGTTTCTGAGGTCACCGGTCAGCCACCTGACATCACTTTGACATGGCTGCCAGCTCTCGTCAACTTGTATAGCGCCCTTAAGCCGCTGATTAGTCTTGCAGCCTCCACGTCTGAGTTGCGTGATCCCTTGGGTAGAATGGCGCATTGCTCCTCTTCTCAGTGAATAAAACGTTTGAAAGCCCGGTTGATTGTTGATAAATGACATCTGGATGATCAATGCTATGCATGCATCGTTTGGCTACAGGCAATTCAATTCTGTGTACTTTCAGCTCAGCCAACATAATGCACAATGACTGCTTCCATGGTTTGCAAGATGTCAAATGCTTCCTGTCTGGTGTCCAGAGTTTGTATGTCAGAGATCGTAACGAGGCCGGGCTCATGTTGGCCTGTTCTCCAAGCCTTGATTCTTCATTCACCGATTGTCCATGATACGCTGTGCTGCGCTGTAAAGAAAAAAGACTGCTCCTCGATCCTCACCTAAACGGCTCACCGCATACGTATCTTCCGGTATAGACGGCGCGATCTGCAAGCGCGATCTCCGCGAGCAGTAGGATCTCTAGAACAAGCAGCTTCGATATCAACACCTCGAAGCTGAAAAAGAGCAATTTCTTTGTGAACATATCAACGATCTAGATCTTTACATTGCTCGAAGCTCAGGCATGCCCGACGGCTACCCGACGGCTACCCTTTCTTCATGGATAATCATTTTTTCATCTCAGGGAGATAAGAGCGATAGAGAAGTCGGAGCAACAACAGTAAGCTCTGAAGCTACCGACGATTAAGACAAGATCTCCTCGTGTGCAGAATTCGAGTATTTGCTGGTGTTGGAAACGATAGTCTGGCCTCGCACTGATAAAGTACAGATGCCGAGTGATTTGACGATTCAAAAAATGGAGTGAGGGTGTCATTGTAGTCAGTCATATTGTTGTCCAGCATGTGGAAACCTTGGCTTGTCGATCGAGTCGAGTTTTCGGACCGGCAAATTTCGAATCAGGAGCGAAGTACGATCGACATATTTAATATTGTCGGCCCGAGGCAGTCCACAGTCGGTTTCACTCGATCATCCATGTTATTGTGAGGTGAGTTGATGGAAAAGATTGCTTCTGTAACAAGCTGGTCGATATTTTACTGACATGTTATCTATGTGCAGAACTTGGCAGCTACTAAAGTAAGGCCATCCGCCACATGGCGGATTGAATCAATATCTGGCCACTCTTCTTTAGAGTGTAGACCGTCTCCAGTTGGGCCCCACAATATGGCCGGTATCCCCGCCTCTGCAAGTAGAGCGCAGTCTGTCCAGAAGCTGCCACGAGCGAACTTCGGCTTTCTGTGCAGTGCCTTGGATATGACGTCGCCAGCAACCGCCACAAATGAATCCTCGACAGATACTTCAAATGATGGACGGTCAAAGGTTGCTTTAAGATTGTACTTGAAATGCGAGACGCGCATCGCAACGTTCTGCAACACCTGGCGGATTTCTTGTTCGACGGACTGCACAGTGTCTCCTGCTATGGTTCGGCGCTCGAGGACGATAGTGCAAAGTGCAGGATACGATGAAGACTCTTCTCCGCCCTTGATGGTTGAAGCGTGAACGCTTGGACACGTTTCGGGTGTCAGACCTCGACTGGCCAATGATGCTGAGTATTGACCAATCTCAGCAAGAAAGTGACCTGCGTTCACAATGGCGTCAATACCGAGGTCCTGACGTGAGCCATGAGCTGCGTTTCCCTCGACGTTGACCTCGAACCAGATGAATCCCTTGTGCGCATGCAAGATCTCGAGATTGGTAGGCTCAGTGACTATTGCCCCATCTGCTACCCAACCGGCGTTCAATACATCGGAGGTACCCAGGCTTCGATCTTCCTCGTCCGAGACCCCAGCGAAGACTACATCGCCGCGCAAGTTGAGCGATTTGGAGTTGGAAGTAGCAATCAAAGCTGCAGCCAGCCCACTCTTCATGTCTGCCGCCCCACGGCCGTACACGCGCCCGTTTTTGATGGTACCACTCAACGCATCTCCATCATATCCTGCGAGTGTCACTGTATCTATATGACCATTGAACATGAGCGTGCGTCCACCTCCAGATCCTTTGACAACGCCGACCACAGACGGTCGCCTTTCGCTTTCCTCGATCCAGTGAGTCTCGATATCTCGATATGCCAGCCAGGACGCAATGTAACATGCGATTTGGATTTCTCCGGGACCTGGATCAAGACCAAGGGTTGGGCTGGCTGAATTGATCCTAATCAATGTTTGAGTCAACTGAATAACGTCATCAACAGCGACATCCATTGGAACACCATATTCTCTCATCCCTTCAGTGCATGGAATTACTACCACTGATTCTTGAGTAAGGTTAAGTCGACGTTTATCCGATGCTGTAAGCCGTCGAAGGGCCGCAAGTGGGGCGCCTCCACATGGACCAGCTGCGATGCCGAATTTGTTCAGATCGAGACATGCCGTATGAGCTTCGAAATCGGAGACGGTAAGACTAGCATCGACACCCGCGGACAGAACCGGCCAAGCAGTAGTAGATATGGTGCCACATTCGAGGCCTGACAGTATGGTCGGCGTTGTCTTCTGCATAGTCATCTCTCCTCGCACCAAGCTTTTCCACAGACAAGTGGCTGTATCTGGCTCGACGGTCAACACCTTGGCTTGGCCTTTGGCCTTGTAGTGCGAGGTAATAGCCTGTGCAAGAGAACCCACTCCAACAGGTGCTACAATTAGATCCACGCGGGCTTGCTCCAGCTGCTCATCTATCTCAACCATCATTGTGCGATACCCATCCACGATATACTACTCGCCTGTTAGACTGGGTGTTTGCGTGCGTATTCTCCGGTACTCTTACCTGCGGAATACGTTCATATCCTTCAAAAGCAAAGTCTTGAACAAGAAGGCCTTGAGTAGCATGGTCACTGGCAGTTTTCGCTTCAGCCACAGCGTTGTCGTAATCTCCCTTGGAAACAACAACCTCTGCGCCTTCGGATTTGATGAGTTGAATGGTGGTTGTGTGCATGGTTGCGGGAACATGGATCTGCACCGCTATATCCATCAAATGACCCATACGGGCTACAGCTCTACCATGGTTGCCGTCAGTGGCTGAGTAGAGGGTGATGCCGGATCCTTTGACGATATTTCTGAGCGAGGCAAAGGGCGTTTTTGGAGATACATTGAGTCTCTCTGCCACCGCTCTGAAGACGCCCCAAGAAGCACCTAGAATTTTGAATGCTGGCAGGCCGAAACGATCGGTCTCATCTTTGACAAAGACTGCTCTTACTCCAAGTTCCTTTGCGAGCTGGTCGAGTTGGACCAGTGGTGTAGCACTGTAGCCAGGCAGTTGACGATGGAAGTCGTAGACCTCGGTATCTGTTTCCAGAACGGAGCTCGGCACCAATACCGACTCGGCTTTTGTGTTATGAAAGATTGAGCGTCTGACAGCACTCATTGTAGAGTCGTACCAAGTCGGACAGCGAAGTAGGTTTAAAGATACGTTCAAAGCCTTTGAGAGAATTTGAGTAGTAAGATCAGGGATATGGAGCATGCAGGATGTCAATCTCGGCATGCTGGAAAGAGGCTACGATTTTCAGAGGGCGCATGGTAATTGGAGGGCGCCAGTGTTTTCGGAAGGCGCAAAGATATGTACGTCGGATAATTGGCTACTTTGCTAATTTCGAAAGCATTATTTGTTCTGTAACCTTGTAACACTAGAGTAGATGCGGAAGTGCGGAAAGTCAAATGTCCTGACCGAGTTTCTATAGCGCCTGAGCTCTCCATCACGTAAGTTCTATCTCGGGGAATAATTCAGCGATATCATTGTCGAGTTCCAGCATTGTTTGATCACTGGGGTGGTTGTATGCTCGTTCTACCTTCTGGAGCAGCGGCCTCCACGTGTCCTCGATCCCACAATCACCGATCCAGTCTTCCATGGTCATTCCAGATCTGAAATGCGAACTGAGATGTTGAGCACGAGCTTCCCAACCACGAAGCTCTTCTTGACAAAATCCGCAACGACTGCATATACCGTCGTGGGTCACTTGGGCTCTATCAATCATCCTATTGATCTCCCATCCTTCCCATCTTCTACAGCCGTGGAACTTATCGAGATGTTGCCAGAAATGATCTTTGCGGAAGAATGTTCTCTCAGCTTCCGTACGTTCGGCACAAGCGATGAAATTGTGGAGATGAAAGTGTTCTGCTGTCGGGCTTTGAATGCCACAGAATATACACTGTGGCGCAGGTGGGTCTTTGCGCCACACATATGGAGGCTCCTCTGGGGCAACCAAGGTGCCACAAATCCAGGTTGTGAGACCAGCGATATGCACTGTCCGCTCATGGCGTGACCAGTCATATTTCTTCTTGAATCGACGCGTGCAAAACGTGCAATCCAGCGTATATGCATTGGAGCTGGAACATGTCGACCGATCACTCCCTATCCTACTTCTGGCTCGAGGAACTCTGTGAAAGGAAGTTTGTGATCCGCACGAAGAGACAGCGCTAGATGAATTGGAGTTCAGATCATAGCTTGGGGGCAGATCGGACCCGACACTGATGGAAGAGCCAAACAGGTCATCAGTAGGATCGAGAGGAAGCCAGTCATCCTCACTAGTAGTGGCAGGAAAAGACATGGCTCCTTGAATAGCTTCAACCGATGCTGGCTCCTCGTCTGGGGGAGAGTTCTGCCATCGTTCCAGCGGTGTCATGGACGAAAAGAAAGACTCGGGCACTGGCGACCCATGTCGGAAATGCCGATTATGCGAAGCGCTTTTCTGGTGTTTTTGACGTCTTCGGGCATTGGTGAACCAATTGTTTACTTGAATGCTGCTGAGCCCTGATAGTCTTGCGAGGTTGAATTTCTCCTCCTCGGAAGGATATGGGTTGTCAGGATGACACATAAGCCATGTTCTCAGTGGCCTGGTCTTCATTGTTGCCCTCGACGTTGGTCGTTTGCTGACCTTTGTTGAGACGTTCCATGGTGGACCGTCTTCTTGAGTGAGCGAGGGTTGGCGGGGTGGAATCTCGGGCTCTTCGAATACGCCATGAAGCTGTCCAATCACGGGATCTGATGTTTCAAATGTTGAGGGATGCCGCTTGAGAGAGCCAGAAAGACTACATTCCCTAAAAAGAGCAACACAACTTGAGCAAGATCGGATGGGGTTAGGGTTGGCGGTAGTAGTCTGGAGGATAAGGCATTGCAAGCGCAAGCGGCGACAATGTGTACATGGTTGTGGCGAGCGTCGTGCGCCATTTTTGCGAAAGAACTCCTCGATTGACAGCTCTTCGGTGTTGTCAACGACTTTGACAGCTGGATGTACGTCACTTCGGAGGTCTCCCGACGCTGACGAGTGTCGGAATAACTGGCCAGGCGCCGGATCGTCCTGAATATCGCTTTGGAGGCATGCCTCGAGACCATTGAGCGTCTCATGCCTCTTTGACATGATTCTATTTCTACCTGTGGCATGGCTGATCTCGTAGCTAATGGAATGCTGGCAAGTCTTGGTAGGCTGGAAGGTGTGGGGACTCGCACAAATGTTCTTGGAGGGCGCGCAGTTCGCCGATATCGGCGGCCAGCAAGGAGCAGCCAATGAACAATCTGGGATTGACTTTCCGGGCCGGCCCGCTGCGTTCCAGCTCGTCGTCGGAGTGGGCTGCACGAACCCAGCAGTTGATCGTTCAATGATCATTTCTTCATCGAATGTGCTTTCCAATGATATGTGTAGAGTTACTGTCATAGCTTGGACTGTGAATCTCTGCTTGAAACTCTCTGACAGCACATTGGGAGTCCCATGGGCTACATACACTCGGTTTGGGATTGTAAATAATCCCAATCTTCAATCCGGCCACCGCACGGTTAAGCAGCTATCGTATGTAAATACAAGAAGGACCCTCCGAGATGAGCTGTCTTGCGTTTGCACCAGATATTGCCGGCATTTCATGTAGATCTTGGGCAACCCTTCGTGGTTATTGGACCACCAGGCGTGGTCGAGAGCTTCTCCGTTTTTCCTGACTTCTGTCCGGCTACAAGTTTTAGGGTCTCAACGTCCTCGGTCTAGGCCATGACTAATCGCCAGTACTAGTTTGATCCTCAGCATAACGGTTGAGTGGCTTCAATCATGTGGTCGAGCTAGCTGACTGCGAATTGCCCACTGCGAAAGCAGTAGATGTGTCTCCACGTTCAGCTTTGATGTATGGCTCCGAATGCACCTCATATGCACTGTGATTTGGAGGTAGTTCGGAAATTACGTTCGTGGAGCCTGAAAAATTCCACTGGTCGACCGGTAACTCTGTAGTAGCTTGTGACATAGATGGTGTTGCTTGATGATACGTGGGCCGCCCGGGATGCATGGGATCTGATCCCCAAGTGCTTTGCTGTGAATATTGCGGTATCTGTGGCCAGCTGCTCTTTGAGGAGTCGATGTAATATGGCTCTATCGGAACGGGTGATGACGATCCGGGTGGGTAAAATGGACCGTGGTGATCTAGCTGATTTACTGGGGACAGTGAACCAGTCTTTTCCTTACGCTGAGGTCTTCTACGCAGAAACATGAACAGTCCTGTCGCTACGAGTGCTAATCCACCAACAGAGGCTCCTACCCCGATTCCAGCTTTTGCGCCAGACGACAAAGCCCCTGATGTGGCTGACTGCGTGGGTGGAGCTGGCTGAGTAGACGAAGATGATTGTATAGGTGATGTTGATTGAGCGGAAGTCAGCGTCCCAGGTGCTGGAGCATTGGAGGGTGAGCTCGCGTAATCCGAAGTATATGTCTTCGAGCCTGCCGTCGATGAAGTTGCCGTTATTGGCGTCCCTGCCGTGGAGGGTGAAGGCGCTACCGTCTTCAAAGCCTGGACTTGCACAATAACGGTAGGTGAGTTTGTATATTGAGTGAGTGGAACAATAGGAGTGGGTGTATCTGCTCAGGTGTCAGGATAACCACCAGTCGGGCAAGAAGTGCACCTTACATCCATCAATTGCTGTTGACACCCATGTAGTGCTGAGATCAGCGGCGGATGTCGTCGAGTAGTATCCGGTACTCCCTCCTCGGGACGATGGCAAGGAGACGTAAGGCGGGATTACTGAAGGAGCAAAGAGGGCCACTCTTGCCATGTCTCCCATCTCTTGACATCCTCGAGGTACGAGTTGTAGCATCCCAACGCTATACGGCCAATTGCAGCCGCAGCTTTCTGGGGCATGACAGACCCACGTCCCATTGACGCCTGAGACGTCTGTACAGTATTCCATAGCAACCCACGGCGATAGTGCTTGGCAATATAAGCACTGATGGCAACAGTGCGACAAGAATCAGTTGAACTTACAAGTATTGAAACCGCATTTGAACGGACAAGAAGGATCTTGGTAGGTGATGTCCGTACAGCCATACTGGTAGACATTCCCTGCAGCATTGTTATAACACGTGTTGCCTGACAAGCACGTGTCGCCCAGCAGACAGCACGCAGACTGCCCGCTACTTTGGCATGGGACAACATCTGATCCGGCTCTGGAAGATGCACCTGGGCCAAAATAGCACTGTTGCTGGGCATTCACGATCCCGATAGACAATAAAATCAGGTATGACAGAGAATCTCCCTTGGATAGCATCATGTGGGCAAGAATGGGCTGTGAAGGCCGGCAAAACTTCGATGAAGAACAGCTGAGTGAAAGTTTGGCGAGAAAAAGAAGGAGGAGACATGAATATGCGACGTGGAAGGGTCGCATGGGGTCTCGAGGCTCGATACGGCTGTATCCAATACCTTTTCAGCTATGACGGCTGACAGCAGTGTGACACGGGCTGGAGGATCATTGGGCTGGGCGCCTTACGATGGACCAATGACCTGGCCAGCCAAGGTGCATGTACAAGTGTCGATTCTGACACTTTCCATTGCCCATTTTTGGCAGTAGCGCTTTGCTACGTTGGACGCAGTAAATTACGCAACCAATCGGATCAGAGCAATATTTTTTTCCGCCGTGTGCTCGCCCCCAACCTGGTCGTCGGCGGGTCCGAGCGTAAACCATCCTCTGACGGCCAACCCGCGCCAAAATCTCCAAAGTTTCCCAGCTTGAAGCCGACCCAAGACAGTCGAGCTCACACCCACAAACTGTAGTATCTGCTCCAAATTTTGATGGTTTTTTTGTGCAGTTGATGTTTTGCCGTATATGAGCGGAAAATGCAAGGCCGGACAGGAAAGACCTCGATACACGAATATAAATAATCGAGAAATATCAGACAGCTAATGCCTTTAATCATGCTTGGAATCTCGAGGCCTTCCCCTGTAAGGCTGCCTGATCCACTGTCGTTATCTCTCACTTCGCCCGCCCTCTACTCCATTTCGCAGGACCTCCAGACTCTGATTGTGACCGCTTGAATCTGGCTTGAATGAAATTTTCTTCCTCTATGCAAATCGGACAAGGTCATTGTGAAACAAGTTGGCTCGAAGATGAACTTCTGGTCCAGCCAGCGTGGCTTGCACGAAGGACAGCTCGAGAAACAGGGAAACATCGTTGGAATCATGGAATGCCAGAGGTGTCACGGTAAAACCGAATCAATGATGATTTGACGGTCCATTTGCGTGAGTACTTGTTGACTTGCATCGTATCTAGCTGTGAATGTATATAGCCCGTGGAAGAACTTTCCCGAGTCGCTCTTCTAAAGTTCTCTCCCGCAGACCTAGTGGCCAAAAGTAGCTTCCACTACTTTGGGGCTGTCCTTGTTTTCTCTCTGCCAACGCTTCGAATATTTGAGCCCAAATCCGTCTTGGAAAACCTCTCTGATAGTCTCTAGGGGCATGCCCTTTACATCAGGGTACAAGAGCACAATAAAAAGCCACCCAACGAAGCAAATACCAGCATAGAATCCAAAGGCCCCGCTTGGAGTCATGCCTTTCATCATGGACAAGAACGTCGAAGAGATAATGATATTCGTGCTCCAGCAAGTGACTGTATTCTGATATATGGTCTTAATATTTGCGAATCACGAAGAAGTGGGTCAGACTTACTAGCATAGTTCCAAGGGCACGAACCTCCATGGGAATCAACTCCGTGCCGATCCAAGCGATTGTTGCTACCCCACTGGAGAAACAGGCAACATATACGATGATTGTGATCAGAACCACGATACCTGGCCAACCAACGTTGTTGGTCTCAAGCACAAGATCATGGTTGATCGGAATCCAGTGGAAAGAGATGGCGGCTAGGAGCATGCATATCGACATGCCAAGTACGGTCACACAGAGTAGAATCCGACGTCCGTAGCGGTCCACTAGAACCAAATTGACGATCGAAAAGACAAAGTTGGTGCCTGAAACAGTGATTGCTACAGCGGTGGCGTTTGAGAAACCTACGAGCTTGAAAAGAGTTGCGCCTGCGATGAGTTAGGGATAGCTTTACGTTGTGGACTTGGGATACTTTCTGTAATACCTGGGAAATGTCAGCAATGGTTCAGAATCAAGGAAAGGCGTGAATTCGCGTTACATTAACGTGTTGAATCCTCCTAATTGTGATATTGCCATGACGATACAAGCAGTCAAGACTGCACGGCCGGTAGCGGGGGTGTTGAAGATTCGCTTGAAGCTTGTCCAGAGCGACTCTCCAGCCATTGTCGCAGTGGCTTCATGAATTGACATCTCGATAGAGCGGATCTTCGCTTGTCGTTGCTCGGCAGTGGATGTTTTGTACAGCTTTGTCAAGACAGTGTCAGCGTCGTGAATTCGTCCATGGGCAACAAGCTGCCTGGGAGACTCGGGGCACATGAGGAGCAGTCCTGCAAGAACGAGGGGTGGCAAGCCTCCAATGGCGACAGTGGCTCGCCAGCCCTCCCCCTTGACATGAGCGAATCCAGCACCTATGGCACTAGCGATAAGTTGACCCAAGGTGACACTCATGTTGTTGAAAGCAATCATCCGACCTCGATATTTGGCTGGTGCCAGTTCTCCGATGTAAAGCGGTACAATCATAGCGGCGCTGCCAACCCCGAGGCCAACAATGAAGCGGCCAACGGCGAACTGGGCGAGGGAGTATGCGGCGGCTTGTAGAAGAGTGCCAAGGACGAAAGTAGCACAAGCGGCCCAAATGGGCATCTTGCGTCCGAACCGATCCGCTGTTGTACCTGCGCAGATAGCACCGACCAAGGCCCCCCCACTAGTCAGCGAGGTGACCAGCTCTTGCTCGTTGGAAGATAAGTTATGGCCCAAGGATGTGCCGATAGTAACCAACACCGAGGAGATGTAGCCAGTGTCGTACCCTAGGGCCTATCAGCGATCTAACAGATCTGAATCTAGTCTTGCGGCGTACCGAATAGAAAGCCGCCGATGGACACGGTGATCGAAATCAACCATGCCGCGCGTGATGTCGCAGTAGCTTCAATGCCAGAAAGGGCAGTGACATCAATGCTTTGGTGGCCATCGTCGGCATTTTCGATATGCTCGTCAGTCGTAAATTTCTTCTCGGGGTATAGAGCGGCCATGTTTGATAGATGATTTGTCAAGAATGAGAAGTAAAGGTGTTGTTCATGGGTGGATCTTGGGAGGAAGACCAATCAGCCGGAGGAGATCGATGGATTTATAGATGAAAAACGCAAGTCAAACTTGATATAGCAGGATCAGATAATGTGGGGACCCCAGATACCGACCACTCCAGACCTCGCCGGAAGTCCTCCGAGTGACTCCAAGAAGCTACTTGATCCGGGGGAGATCTGGGGTAGTTCGGAGTGTAGATGCCCCAGATATTCAGCCCTTTTGCCAAGCACCAACCATACGCCGAAGGATTACTCGACCCCGCACCTGTGCACGCGGTCGGCAAAGAAAGCGGGGAAGGGCAGGATCCCAGAAGTAGAAAATTTCGGCGATTAGGAGTTTTCCGTCCTTCCCTCTTTTCTCCTGGCTTGTCGTGCGGCTTTGCGATACTAGAGCTCCGAAATGGCTTGATACAACGAATCATGCAAGTCTAGACAGCATGCGACCTGCTTTTGTCTGGTCAGTGCTGATTGGACATCATTGTCAAAAGGATTAATTTACTTATCCAATATCCCGATAGTCAGCTTTGCCGAACCCGTCATCTCAAATGTGAGCTTCAGTCCCGAATGTCGCCGCTTTGCCACCGTCCAAGATTTCTTTGGGGGTATAACCTGACTGTTCTCGAGGCATACGCCCTACAGGGGCAACAAAGTGTAACCGATGCGCAGCCGGCGGTAATGATTGTGTACAGCTGGCGCATTGGACATTTCGACGTGTGGCATCTGTTCCTTTGAAGACTGTCAATGGCAGACCTCGAAGTCAACGGCTGGACTTTGAGCCGTCACAGCCATGGACTGACGTACCACTTGCCGGCAAGTCTTTTGAATCGTTTTCAATAACGCAGCCGCTGACAGCTTATGGCTTTTCAGTCACTTTCATCAAACCGTACACTGAGCAGGATGGCCCTGACAGAGCTGCCGAGGATGTCGAGGCAGAATTTCTCCTTAACGCCCAGGAAAGCGTCGCCGTTGACCCGATAGGCGCTGCGGTCCAGGAAACGAGGTCGGAAGAAAACGAGAGTCCTGTTGATAATGGGAGTCCTTCGACCATTCCTCCTTCATCCGAATTGAGTCAAGATGAGACAGGGCAGACGACTTGCATAGACCCCGATGACCTCCTACGGGGTGATATTACAGCCCTTCAAGGTCTCTTGGATGCTCATCGGAGTCAGAATGTATTCCTCGACGATGGGTTGAGCTCTTTAAATCAGGACAGTCCGGATGAGACCACTAGTTTCACCATCCCCTCGACTCACGCCGCTGCACCAAAGCTGGTAATGTCCAACTTCTCACGCTCCACTTGGCCATTATCCAACGCACATGAAATGCGCCTTTTTCATCACTATATAGTACATTTGTCACCATGGGTAAGGCGCGCAGATATTATGTACAACGAATACTGATGTTGTTAGATTGACGTTTGTGATAAGCACAGTCGTTTTGGGATCGAGGTACCGAGACGGGCAGCCGAGCTACCAGTTCTCAAAAATGCCATCCTCGCTTTCTCTTCTCGTCATCTTTCAATCATCGCAGGTGAAAAGGCTGATACAGAATCCCCTAAATACGTGAGTAAATGCCTCCAGGTTATGATCGCAACTTTGAACACTCCTCTTGGGTATTGGGACGAGAATTTACTCGCAGCTATGATAATTCTCCGGCTTCATGAAGAGCTCTACAGTCAGTGATGACCTGGTCTTACATTTGAGAGTGTGTCGTTGCTCATCTCTGACAGTAAGCGACGATCAGAAATGCCACCTCTTTGGCACCACCCAGCTACTCAATACAATCAGTTCATACGCTAGTGATGACGGTCTCCGGGAAGCCGCAAGCTGGGCGTCCTTACGACAACACATCTATATTGCCCTCACTCATCAGCAACCTATGAGGATCGACCTAGAGAATTACAAGACTTCTAGTGTCTTCTACAACGATGACGATGAGTCATGGGCAAATCGAATCATTTATCTGTTCGCAGTTATCTTGAACCATGTATTTCGACCTGAAGAAGCCATTTCTCGTCAAGACTGGCTGCATTTGGAGGAGCAGGTTGACGATTGGAATACATCAAAGCCATGGCACTTTTCGCCATTATGGACCGGGAATGGAAGTGAACAGTCCCAATCGACATGGCAGATGCTGCAGATGTCACATCCAGCACACGGTAGTGATGATCTGAGCAAATTATCTCGCAACCCCATGGCTGACCCTTGGCAGTGGTGGGGTTCCAATACTACCACTTATGCAAATTAACTCTTGCATCCTTCGACCACAGACTGAGTACCCGAGGATTCGAACGAATACGAATTCAAAGGGAAGTTGAGGTGAGCCTCTCAAGTATTGCCATTCTTTTCGGTCGGGAATTGAGTCGTCCCAGGCTTCTGTCAGACGGCATTTGAGAGCGATTGTGAGTTTATCTGTCAGTAATGAGCACGTTGGAAATGCATGGTTCCAGACGTCTCATTCATTGTTCACGTGTGAGTAATCTTGGTCTTTGGGTCCTGCCGCCAGACTGACATTTCCAGGCGGTTCATATCTCACGGATCCTCGCGAACAGCGAGCGGCTTTAGAAGTCCTGAAAGACGTCAAATTGAGGTTGGGCTGGGATACCGATTATGTTGCCCATCATCTGACGGAGCAGTGGCAACAGTCACATGAATAGGTCGATCGTCGTCATCGTTTTGTATATATAGTTCCTGGGACTTACCCATCGATAGCAGGACGCAACGCCTTGCAGCTGGCAGTCATGAATTCCTTTAGATTATATCGAACGCACGCCAGTTGTAGTATCAATTTGTATACGGTCATGCTGCACTTCAACCGTGGATTGATTGGGCCTGGGAAACGTGACTGGATTGTAGACGAAGACAGAGTAATGAGTCTTTCCTGACCGCATCAACATTTTGATATCTGCAAGTGCAATCAATTAGTGGGTGTGCCGTCTTATCTATTAGTTGCAAGTTTACTGAGTCTCTTATTTTTGATTCAATTGCTGAAGCCGTGTGGACCCTGAGTACGGTCGCCACCAGGCCTCCTACCTCGGCAGAATGGTGGGGTGCTCTTCGCAGGACTGACTTCCCACGAATCAGCACCACGAAACGAAGACAGGTGCCCCGCAATGACGCCTTCGGAGCGCGGAAAAGCTCCGCGAATGTGGGCAAGCCTTCCGACAAGAACAAAACGTTGCAAGAGCCCGAGGAATGTTCAGTGAGCTCCATCAATACTCGACCTCAACCTCTCGCAAGGAAAGATGTCTAGTGCAACCGCAGCGTCGTTTCGCGAACTCATCGGTGTGAAGGCCTCGACAGCCTCACCCACTGATAGTACTCTCGTCATCATTGACGCTCAGAACGAGTATGCCAACGGCCAGCTAAAGGTCTCCAATGTCTCAAGCTCCCGTAAAGCGATCGAGTCGCTACTAAAGAAGTACCGTGCGGCGGACGGCAAAATCGTCCATGTTGTCCACCAGACACCAAGTGGGGCGCCAGTATTTACTCCAAAAAGTGGCCTCGACGAAGAATTCGAGGAATTGGCACCACGGCCGGGCGAGAAGGTCGTGACCAAGGTTCATCCCAGCTCATTCGCCGACACGGATCTCAATGAGCATTTGAAGGAGATTGGTTCTCAGAAAATCGTTCTGACAGGATATATGGTATGTAATGATGGACAAACCCCATGATGATCCTGCTGGAGAGCAAGTCTGATTCATGGTAGGCGCATGTTTGCGTATCAACAACAGCGCGAGAGGGCGCGCAGCTTGGCTATGATGTTGTGTTGGCCGCGGATGCTATTGGAGACCGCGACATCCCGGGCGTCAAGGCCGAAGATCTTACCAGAGTTGCTCTCCAAGAGCTTGGTGATGCCTTTGGAACTGTGGTCCAAAGTGGGGACATTAAATAGATCGACTCTCGTATAAAGCCAGCTTCCTGATAGAACGCAATGTGGTTCGCATGCCAGTTTGTCGCACGGTAGCCTGTGACAGCACATTGGTTGCCTTGAAATGCCTGTTAGGCCACCCACCTCGTCATTAAAGCTCGCTTATTGGCATTCGGCTTTCTGGCACCCGATTTGAGTTCTAAGCGAGTTACGCAATGGCACTTCATGCCAGAGGCTCTCAAAAGACTGCCCTGCCCTCGTTCAGGCGCAGCTTCTTGCTTCGCTGAACTGCAATTAGACACAGAGTTGCCTCCCCCGAAAATGTCGCAGATGTCATGGGCATTCAGACCCTCTACCAAAGAGGGAGATGTTCCCTTCGACCTTCCCGGCATTGAAAAATCATGTTTCACGCACTACAGAATATACGGC
Source organism: Myriangium duriaei CBS 260.36 (assembly GCA_010093895.1). Lineage (NCBI taxonomy): Eukaryota > Fungi > Ascomycota > Dothideomycetes > Myriangiales > Myriangiaceae > Myriangium > Myriangium duriaei. The sequence continues at coordinate 1,334,001 of ML996091.1, forward strand.
GAGCTTGGAGGAGACAAGACGCCTCTGGTCTTCCTCCATGGAGGTCCGGGCGGTGGTGCGAAAGGTCTCGCCACATTTGCGGAGCTCTGGTATAGCTATGGCATTCCTTTGGTTACCTACGATATGATTGGCTGTGGCGAATCAACACTCCTTCCTGAGACTCTTGGCGACGAATCACTGTGGCAAGTGAGCCTCTTTGTTGCCGAATTGAACAATGTTCTCGATCACTTGCATTTGCGTAATGGCTTCCATCTTGCGGGTGTCAGCTTTGGTACCTATGTCGCTTGCGCCTTTGCCAGCAGGCAACCTCCGGGTCTCAAAAGACTTGTACTCGCCAGCGGTATACCCAGCAAGGATCTGTCGGTACAGAGTTTTCAAGAGATCAAAGATCAACTGCCATCCGAGCATACGCTTGCAATTGATGAAGCTGGCAGGACGGGAGACTTCAAGAGTGCTGCATATCAAGATGCCTGGCTTTTTGTTATAAAAAACTATATGTTTCGTCAGGACGGTGAGATCTCGGCCGAGAAGCTAGATTGGATTAAAAGATGGGACGAGCAGGACATTGTCAAGCTCACAATGTAAGTATTCCCTCGCTGCAGTGCTGGGAACGAGTGAAACTTATCACTGGCCAGGTCTGGACCCTCACCTTTCTTCTCTCTGGGATCGATGGCTGGCTTTACCAATGTTCCCATTCTGCATCGAATCAAAGCTCCAACATTGATCTACAATGGCGACTTCGAAACCTCCTCCCGTGACTGTGCACAGGAAGTCTTTTTCAAGCATATTCCCCGTGTACGTTGGGTCAAATTTTCAAATTCGGGTCATGTTGTCCACATGCAGAACAAAGACATGTATGATAAAGTCATGAAGCTCATTGGTGGGTTCCTCACACCAACATTATTTTAGTTGTCTGTTACAGCAGGCTTGCCAAAAAGAAGCTCGAGAAGAGCCACACATGATTGGCTGTTGTAGTAGTAAGCAATGATGTGCTTTATTCTGTAATGGAGGCTCTTTATCTCCTGCCTCGCGCTATGCCGTTGCCTGTAATTTACCCTTACATCTGTACATCAACAAGACATTTACGTTCGGGTTCGTTCCCCTGCGGTGATCTTCTTCCGCACACGATGGGCCTTCACCTTGCAAGAGATAGATGGACCAATCTTACCACCTGTGGCAAGCAGATGCATAACGGACCGGAATCGTTCAGGAGGCCCAGTCAATACGCGGCAACTTCCAACGCGACGCGAACAAGCTTCGGACCTGCAAAAAAACATCTGTTTCTGGACGACACAGGCCTCTACCAAGACAAGGTCGGATAAAAGTGCCGATTGCGTAGCTTGCGGTGAAATTTCTCCGGAGAAGTTGCGCAAGACCTGCCCGATGCGGCAGCGTGACGCAGCTTGAAACGTGCCTCGGCACTGTTGAAACACATTGAACGGTCGCGACTTGCCCGGCTATGCCCGTAAACAAAAAACATTGTTTTCATTTTGTTCGCGTCTTTCTTGTGACATTTCACAGATCTCCACAAAATGAGGACACAACTTGCTGCCCTGGTCGCGGCGGTGCATGCAGTGCAAGCCATCGATTCTTCGGCTTTGATCACTCGACAGGCTTCGTCAAACTGCTCTTCATTGGAACTCGTGCTCGGTAAGTGTACAAGGCGCGCAATCCTTGCGCACAGCCGCTGATCGGTATCAAGTCCGAGGAACAGATGAACCTGGAGGCAATTTTGGCTACGGTATCTCTGTCGGAGACAAAGTCTTCAACGCAACTAGTGCGCTTGTGAATGGAGTCACGGGCTACGGCGTCAAATACCCTGCCAATCTGGACTGCGACTCAGTCCCCATAGGCATTTCAGATCTGGTAAATCGAGTCACCACCGTTAGCGCAGCATGCAAAGGACAAAAGTTCGCTCTCATTGGGTACTCGCAAGGCGCTGATGTCGTGTATCGGGCAAGCGCTGCACTCCCAACGTCCTTATATGATTCAATCATCGCTATTGTCGGCTTTGGAGACCCAAATCATCGTGGCGAAGGAAATACAGATCCATTAGGTGGTATGGTATTGGGACCTCTACCATCGCCACTGTCATCCAGGCTGAAGGAGAACTGTGCATTCGAAGATCCTGTGTGCTCGAACAACGGAACCCTTCTCACCCAGCACACGTCTTATTACCACGCCAATGAGACCTACATCAACAATACCGCTGCTTACATCCAGAAGCAACTCGAACAGAATGGCAATGCTGGCCCAGATCTATCGCAGGCAACGCCACCGGGTAATGAGACGGACGCCAACGTGTCTGTACTGCTGTATCTTGGGAAACTCCTCGGCGAGACAAGCACGGGTACTCTGCAATCTATGTGTCCCGTCTCATCATCTTCCACTGCCGCTTCCACCACCGGTGCGTCTGTCCCTGCAAACAGTACAGCAACGATGACCGGGTCGAGCAGCCCCAGCAGGACAGGATCGACAGCTTCCGGATCGACAGATCCCACAGCAACGTCGCAGTCATCTACTGGAAGCGCATCCGCCGTAGTCCCACATTCACAGATGGTGGTATCGGCCGCGATACTATTTGGGGCTCTCCACCTCTTGGCTTGATCTAGCCGATACTGATTGTTGGCTATAAAATGCTTTTGCTCGGAACTTCGAAGCACCACTTGTATATATGATTGCACTACATACATCAGACGATATATTGAGCAGCTATAACACAATGATCACTAATATCGGCCCCCCTTGCTCCTGTGGCATCGACATAATACTGTAGGCAATCAGAGATGCAGTGACCAATCGCCGCGATACTGCCTTGTCCTCAATCTCTTTCATGGCTTTGGGGTAAGGTATATGAGCACTCCCTATATCTTTTCCAACCCTTCTTCGTGCTTGTATGTCTAGCTTCCCATCACTTGCCGACCAAAACATAGTGTCGGCCTTCCGTATGGGGTAGATACCCTACAAACAATTGCAGACCGAGCTTAGCGAGATCAAGACGACCAGCCAAGATTGTGGGTCTTGGCATGACTCGGCAGTATTTCGCCCCGATATATCCAGACCGCTTCTGCTGTTCGCGAAACATTTGGAATGCGGATCATTTCCTCCATGAATGTCTCCACTACCGATGCATTGCCGCCTGTTAAAGTTGAATATGTCGCGGAAGGCGCTAGAGGCGCTAAGGCCCTACGATTTTGCAAACGACTAGTCATCAGCATCTGCATTTTTATCATCGTCATCATTGCTTCCTCGCGGATCATCGCGCTCTCAAGGTACTTCGAGAATCCCGCAACTCGGCATACCAAGCACTGGAAGACCAGCGACGGACTGGACAGATGTAAGATAGTCAGCCTGCACCAGTACGTTCATGCAGCTCTGATGTGACTTTCCAGCTGCCCGTGCTTGCCTATTTGGAGTTCAGATACTGCATTCGACCGTCTTTGGGCTATCAATGCAGCACAATGGCAACACTGCGAGGGGACGACCAGTTAGGACGACAATCACACCATTATCCGTTACATGACTTCATCCTCTGTTGCAACTAATATGTTGCGCAAGGTGGAGGCTCATGGTCAATGGCGGGAGAAAGAAGCAGATTGACTTAGTCAAGAGACCAAGACAATCGTGGTGGCGGAGGCCCTCAAATACAAGCCTGGTAAAGAGCAACTCCAGTACTGGAGCTTTTCGTATGGCACTTTTCTAGGCACAACTTTTTTGTCGATGTATCCCGACCGGGCTCGGCGTGTTGTGTTAGATGGAGTCATTGACGCCGAAGATCATAAGCGCAATTCATGGGACAGCAGTCTCGTCGACACCGATAAAACATTGGACCTGTTTTACCATCACTGCGCCCGTGTTGGATATCGAATGTGCGGCTTGGCATACGATAATGGGACAACGACAACGGCTGAAGATCTCAAGAGTCGGATTTCCAGCATTTTGGTAAACATGTACCACAACCCCCTACCAGTACCAGCTTACTACCCTCTGATTCTTCCCTGGAGTGACCTTCGAAGCCTCATCTTTCTCTCTTTATATTCACCCATTGACTCTTGGGTGATCTTGTCTCACACGCTCTCAAATCCAGAACGTGAGGTTGGCACCGTCATGCCGACATTTCTACAATACCACCACGGCCCGGAACTGCGACAGGAGGTTCCCCTTACGGCTGATTATGCTGAATACGCGATTCTGGCTACCACGTGCACTGAAACGTATCCTGATGGCTTGGATGACAAGAACGCATTCCAACGATATCTTCATGCTATGAATTCGTTGTCGCCCATAGAAGGCGATGTTATAGCATCTCTCGTCATGCCCTGCAAGCACTCCAGCTACAAAGCCCACCACCGCTACAACGGTCCGTGGACCGGAAGCCCGTCACATCCTGTGCTCTGGATCGGACACACTGCGGATCCCGTGACGCCACTCGCACCGGCAAAAAAGATGGCTGCAGGCTATACCAGTAGCGTGGTGCTGACACAGGACAGCCCGGGTCACACCTCTCTCACTGCCTTCTCCGATTGTACCGTTCGACACATCCACCATGACTTCCAAAACTGGCGCCCTGCCCACCGGAGGACACGGTCTGTCAGCCCGAAGAAATCCCATTTGGACCGAACAATGATTATATATACCCACTCGTGGTAGACAATATGACTCGGACAAAGTGGGACAGCATCAGACAACATCGAGCAAGAAGACAGGCCTTTTACCGTGCAATTGGAGGGTTTGGGAGGTCGGCCTTACATGGGAGTATCCTAGAAGGTCATATGCCATGGAGGGACCATTTCTGGGACAAACAATAATACAGTAGTCTGACAGATTATGAGGGAGATGAGGAGATGCAATAACAGAATAGGAATCCTTTAGGAGGGGAAAACGACACAAATTGATGCAAGCCTGCATTTGACTGTACCAAGGCTCAAAATGAGTTGAAGACGAGGTCCAAATCACCAAGTTCCACGGTAAAATGATCCTTGGTATGATACAACAGCCGAGTTCCATCCTCATCAGGTGCCAGACGGACATCAAACTTTGTGATCAACTTAGCAACCACCATCCGGAGTTCCATCATAGCCAAGCTTTTGCCAATACATCCCATGGGGCCGGCGGAGAAGGGAGCCCAGGCGTCTGGGTGTTTGACCATCTCAGATTTACTGTACCATCGCTCCGGCACGAAGGAGTTGGCATTGTTATAGATCTCCTCGTCTGACAACATGTCAATGATGTTGGCGAAAGGAGTTTGGATCCCAATAATTGCTTACCTCTTCCCATGACAGCTTGGGGCATCCAAAAGATAGTCGAGCCGGGAATTGCTCGGCCATCAGCTACCATCCCTTCGGGCGGCGTTAGTCGCTGCACTCCCGAGGGCACAGGAGGATGCAGCCGGAGTGCCTCGTAGATGCACCCATTCAAATGTGGAGCCTGATTTATGTCTTTATCCGTCCACTGGCCTCGAGTAAGAGGAGTGAGTTCTGCCCTCAATGTCTGTGCTTGTTCAGGATCTTTTGCCAAGTGGTAGAAGAGATATGTAAGAGCTGCCGCGGTCGTGTCGGAGCCCGCGACTATGATGAGGCGAGCGTCTGCTTGTAGCATAGGATCCTTGTCAGGCCTATCAATGTCTTTATATGCTCTCAAAATCCACGACATGATGTCAATTCCGCCCTTGCTCTCAGCCTCTTGGGCATTGTTTACACGCCAGCTGAGTTCGTCGATGCAGAACTTGACGAATTTCTGATAGCCTACCATCGCGCCAGGTATTGAGATCAACATTCTAATGAGCCAAGACGGGAACCAGAAAGCCAATGGTTGCATGCCATCACCAAGTAGCTTAAGCGCATAGTGCTTCTCACCGCGCTCTAGCATACCGTAATCTCTGCCGAATGCAAGCAGAGCCATTGTGTCAAATGTGAAAAGATTGAAAAGCAAAGTGATGTTCGTAGGGGCCGACTCTGTCTCCCCTATCTTCTTGATAAGAAGGTCCGAAAGTGGAACGATGCGGGATTCGTAATCACGAACAGCTTTCTCGGAGAAGGCAGGTACCCATACCTTGCGTCTCTTATCGTGTAGGGCCTTATCGCGCGTCGTGTGCATCGAGGTCATTGGAGCATCACCATCATACCACCAACCCTTGGTGACCCGCGAATGCTTGCCGTAGGCCACATCCATAATGTTTGGGTCAGTGATGGAAAGGTCATTTGATCCGATTCTCACGACTCGACCGTAGATTTTGTGCAAAGCGAGGAGCTGGTAGTGAGCATCAGACTTCGTTAACTTCGATGTCCAGTACAAGCTGCTGAGTCTCGCTGCCCAAGGTCCTGGAAGGCTATTGAGAGGATTGAAGTAAATTCGCCAAATCATCATAGAGCCAAATGCGCCGAAGAGGAAGCTAGCCGCGATGGCAGAGGTAATCCGTGCCGCCTCCCCTGCCTCGAGTCCACACAATCTGCTCAAAGCAAGACAGCTGCCGGCGCAACTGATAAGGAAGCTGTTCAGGTATGCTGACCCATGCATGTGACACTCATATCTGTGGAAATAGATAGCCCACGACCCGTAGCCTGCGAATGCGGCTAGAGCGTGAGGAAACGCTGCGACAAGAGACATCTGTATGGCGAGTGAACCACGATGAAGAGAAAGGACACAAAGAGGAAACGTTCTTTCCGGGGTTGTGTGTGCGGTGCTGACCCGATTTAAAGCAGGGTAGGGCAAGGAAGGCTAAACCATATTGGTACTCGCCGTGGTTCCTGGGCAGTGCGGGGTAGTAGAGAGCAAGCCCAATCGTCGCTTGCAACTGCCCCGCATAGCTGACTCTGTCACAAAAACGGTGTGGGCAAAGGAGGCTAGCTGCATTCGTTGCCGCTGCTCAGAAACGGTCGTAAGCGTTACCTGTACCAATTTTAGCATTCCGGGATTAAAAGAAATATCTGGAACAGACAGCTGATCTTCTTGCTATGTGTTGTTTTCCGTATAACATGAATGGAGTGAGTGCCAAAGTCCAATCTAAGAATACTTCATAACAATACGCCCTGTCGTACAAGATGTTCATAGTCGTGTGGTCAATACATTGTCCAGCAGCAGCAGCAGCTGGTATGTCAATCAACCGCGAAGGAGTGCACTCCCTGCCGCTCCAACTAGCAATAGCCAGTCATCCCAGTCGATTCTTTTGACTAAGCAACATCGGTCATAAAGCATTAAGCTGATGAAAATGACACACGTTGCGATACTGACAATGCTACATGTGATGATCCGTGAATAGCTGTTGCCGAAAGGATCCAACGATGTCTCAGGCAAGGCCATTCCTGGGATGGCAGAACTTAATTGAGGGAGAAATGGAAGTTCAAGATTCGGTCTGAGTTGTGTTCTTCAATCTTAGTACTACATGCCAACCATTCTAGAAATAACAATTCAACGACCGTTATTCTAAAGTGGTACACACTCAGAGGTGGTGTGGCTAGTTACGATACAACAGTACCATGTCCAAACCTCGGACGAATCGCCGCACGCTTTGCGGGGAAGGCGCTCACGTTTTCGTGAACGATTCGTGTCCCACGACCTCCACGCTCATCGGAACTCCTTTCCTCTCCGGGTGTGGCTGACGCTAGCTTCCAACTGTTCATACTCCACAACCCTATGATCAACCAATGACTGGGACAGGAAATTCTGTGGTGGCTTTTAATGGAGTCCAAGTCCGGGATCATTAGCGAAAAGTCGGGCAAGCTTTTGCAGCCCAGTCGCCAGTGGACGCTGACTGAAGTCCTTGCATCATCTGCCTGTAAAATTGTCAGTTCGCTGGGAACAGCTGTCATAGCTCGGACTCTCGCTGTGCATGTCGTGTGCATTGGCGTATGCCGCAAGTCACGGCCGGACTGAGTATGAGGGCATGGCGCCCAGCCAAGTCTGTCAAGAGCACTTGTCTCAATCTGTTATGTTCAGACTGTTCCTCTCTCGTGATTACTGCGTAAGGCCTCACTCGACAAGGACGCAGAGATTTCGAACAATGTTTCCAAGGTGGGGCAAGAAGCATGCCCGTGTGGAAATCTTTGCATGTTCAGCATTGTGCGGCAACCAAGATAGACATGGGTAGCCGGGCCTTTACTACGGGGCTTCAGACAGTCAAATCACCGCCTTTTGGAGTTGGTTCCAGGTCTCGGAACCTCGGAATATTCACTTGTGCACATTGTATTTCAACACCCGTATCTCATGAATATTGATTTTGTCTTTTCGAATTTTTTCAAGAACATGAAATGTCATGAAATGCAGTGATATGATATATAATTGCTGATACATAGTGAAGGGCCGAACAAGGATGCTCGTTTCCTGTTGACAGACCGGAGTAGACCCGTAAGATTCTGAAAATTCCGGAATTACTCGCTTATTGATACTTTACCCGTCACTTCTTCACATATCCTGTAGCATCTTTGACGCATCTGCAACATCTTACCCACTTGACTAGATGCAAGAATCCAACAAGAAGTAACAATAGCCACATTTCAAGCGTCTCCATGATGGTTGGCGAGGAGTAAGCAATGGTCATAGCAATGGACTGAAATCGGTTTTGTTACTCATATCAGCGAGACGTTTTCAGTGGTCTCCCAGCCAATCCGCCGCAGGTCTCACTCTTGATATGGTCCCACCCTCGCTTTTCGCCGAATCTGTCGCTTTCACTCCTGACATCGAGGACAACATCCAAGCCTACGTTAATCTCTGCCAACAAATCCCAAGATTCGCCGTAGAAACTTCGAATTGACGTTTGAATCACGTTTTGGCAAAACGTGTCATCGAGCCAGCAAGAATACTGCACATGTGATGTCAGCTTGAAAACTTCAGCCTGAGCAGATTATTGAGCACGGCTATAAGATGCCGCTGTACGTTCACATATCTTGTTCTCGTCAAAGATCCAGTCCACTGCTCTTCGAGATGATTCCTTTCGTTATATTTGCCGCTTGCACTGTTGTGTTTTGTCCTGGGGTCATATCAGCTTCTATCTCTGCTACTCCCTCTAGCGTTCTTGACAGATACATAATTACTTTGAAACCTCATAGTGATCTCGATGAGCATCTCGCTCATCTTAGTTCTCTGACCAAAAGAGGTGAAGGGCTGAATAGCCATGAACAAAGCCAGGTTTTCGAGGGTGTCACTCACCGATATAACTTCTCTGACTTCCAAGCTTACGCTGGTCACTTCCATAGTTCGGTGGTGCAGCAATTACGCGCGCACGAGCATGTCGATACAGTGGAGCCGGACACGATCATGACTGCAGCTGCTCTGGTCACGCAGAAGGACGCCCCCGTTGGTCTGAGCCTTATCTCGCATCGTGGTCTGAGCCAAGACCACAAGGGCTACTTCTACGATAGCAGCGCCGGAGAAGGAACCTATGCCTACGTACTCGATACTGGAGTGGATGTAAGCAATAAAGAATTCGAAGGCAGAGCGTTCAATGCACATCTACTTCGCAAGAAGAACGGATATAAAGACACTAATGGCCATGGGACTGGAGTAGCTGGTGTTATTGGAAGTAAGACCTTTGGTGTTGCCAAAAAATGCAAGATTCTCTCAGTCAAGGTCATGGAAGATACAGACGCACCCATGTCCGACGTTATGCTGGGTTTCGATTGGGCTGTCAAAGACATCAACACGCACAAACGACGAGGGCGATCGGTCATTAATATATCTTTGAACGGAGAGCACAGCCCTTCGTGGAATAGAGCTTTGGATGCAGCCGCGAGAATGAATGTCGTCGCCGTCGTAGCTGCTGGAAATGACGATAAAGACGTCAGTCAGACCTCACCCGGCTCCAGCGCTAACGCAATCACGGTTGCCGCGACAGACCTCCATAGGGTTCGGGCAAGTAGTTCAAATTTCGGCGCTGGAATTACCCTTTTCGCCCCAGGTGTCGGTGTGCAGTCCACTGCTCCCGACGGCGAAACTAGAGAATTCTCTGGCACATCGATAGCTGCTGCTCACGTTACTGGTATGGCACTCTACATCACCGGAATCAAGAGTTTCGCAAACCCGAGATCTTTGAAGAGTATCTTACAGCGTCTTGCAACGAACAAGGTCGTTGGTGACCTCAAAGGGTCGCCCAATAAGTTTGCTTATAATAATGGAGGCTCGTCTGTGGGAATATTGAATTGAGCACGGAACAATACAGCTGACCACTACGAGGATTACCAGTCGAAGTGAGCCAATGAAAGTGGCTGGGAGTGCTGGAAGTTGCGAGGCTTCGAGTAACCTATAGATATATTTCCTTGTTTATCTCGTATCCTCGGTAGTTTGAACTACACATGTGTACTGTGCAATTCATTCATGCGTTAGTTCTCACCTCAAAGGATTTTGTTATCAAAAGGGTGTGATATTCCTGAGCTCACGACGAGAAATTCTTGTAGTTGACTGGAGTGTCCAATTGCTGTGGGACAACAGCTTTTCGGTCAGTGTCGAGCAGATTGAAGAAACGGAACGAGGACTTCGGTTCACATTGCTTTGGAACAAATGTCATCCTAGCACGCAGTAGTCAATATCCGAGATCTAGATCTCAAATCTACAAGCATGATATTAGATATATGCTACTAGGAGACGTAGAATCTGCCAGTCAAGCACCACACTTCCATATCGGATGATGTTCACAGTGGCGTTGCTCAGTGCCGGTTGTATGGTGGACTTATGTTGACAGTGCGAAAGGAAGAACTTTGCAAGATACCTTGGGAGAACGTATGAGGTTTGTAATCGTCTGCATATGATGGATGCAGCTGAAAATCTCAATCGTGTGACCGGGCCGATTGAGAAATGTGGGTGACAATAAAGTAAGAGCAAGCTTCTTTGTATGGGCTCACCTCGGTGGTCTCAGTCACAATTGTTTCAGTAACTGAAATAAACTCAAATTACGCTTCGAGTGTTTGTATCCTTACGATAACTCTGTTTTTACTCTCGGACCGATATGTTCTCGGCGCTTCTGCATTTCAATCATCACTTCGAGACACAATCGAGTAGGCAAGTCTACAGTGAAGGACTTCAGGTCACGACCCGCTAACAGCGCATTTTTGAGGAGGTTTCACTATAAGAAAGAGGAATCCGACCAGGATGAAACCATTAGAACCCCATTTTCGAACACGAACAGCTTGTTGTCTGAGCGTCAACAGTGTCTTTGCGGTCATGTCGAGAATCATTATTTTTTTTGCGGCCCTCCTGTGGGCCGTGGTCAGTCTCGCTGCACAAGTAGAATACTCTGTACCATACAGACATCGTGGAGAAACAGTCTTTCATAACACAAAGGATCCTATTGACAAAAAGCATATACAGACCATTGTTGATAATATGGAACAATGGTCTAACGGGAAATTTCATGCCACGAAGATTGCTGACAGAGTAATTGTCATGGATGAACGTATAGCGACATCACTACGTGCAGCTCGCGGACCGTTGGCTGAGATGCGTCATCTCGTGGCTTTCCACACGATAGAATCAGTGAGCTGTTCTCGAATCGCGGACTTCGATCGTCACTGATGGATACATCTGACATTCATGCTCAGCAGTAAATCTTGCGAGATTGGAAACAGTGTTAATCGAAGTCAAGGACTCAAGAGTTGAGTTCAATGAACACGGACAGAATCCTTCTGCCAGATGCACTGGAGGTATCGAGGCACCATTCTTCAAGTTGTCAGACGAGAAGCACGGGAAAACTTAAGAGCAGAGCTTGTTATTGTTATACAAACTCAGCTTCGGCATCCCTGCTTTGCTTGGATATCATGCTATCTCTTGGGCCATCATATTGCCTGCTGCGACCAAGATACATCCTAGAACCACATGGTTGTATCGTACGTACAGCAAGAACGCTTTGGTCGTGCTATGCGTGAAGCTACCGTCAGCACATATGTTTATTGAAAATTATCTTTCCACACTGTCTCTACCTCCACATGATCTGGGCAGAGTCAAACAGCTCGCACAAGAAGTGAGACTTCTCCACATTCCCTGAAATATTCACACAAATTTGTAATACAGTTTTCTCAAACAAGAATCTGCATCCACCGCTTTGTTCTGCCGCTGCTAATGGCCTATTTGCAGACCACAATGCATGCGCTTGTCAGGAAATCCACCGTAACTACTCTAATCATAGTCCTCCAGGCCGATCGTTTGGCCTCGTGTCGAGTCAAAACTTCCATGTCGTTTGTCCTTCGGGCTTGTTTGTCCTACGTCAGGCCACTATCAGGTTTTCACATAATGTTCATCGTATTGGTGATCAACCGTATACGTAGACGCCAAGAATCTTGAGCATGAACGTTAAGTTTGGTGGGAAAAAGAGCCAAATGAGCGACTTGTTCTAAACGTTTCTCTGCTTAATCCTACCGAGACGGATTCACTTGATCTTGATCACGAGCTTACTCGCGCTAGCTCCTTGCTTCTGTGTGTCCATGGCGGCTTGAATACTTTCCAATCCGTGACCAACGACTTTTGCATCAGGTTTAGGAAGCAATTTCTTATGGGCTAGGGCTGCAGGCAAAAAGTCTTTCCAAAGCGCAGATGCCAGAAGGTTGTCCTTAGTCACATCTGTACCGAAGACTAGGTTCCCTTTGATATGAATTGGTACAGGGGCAACAGACTCGATAGGTGCAGAAATATCGGCTTGTGCAAAGGCGTCCGCAAGTGATTGCATAGTAGTCTCTGTTCCAATGGAATCATATGCGCCCGCCACCTTCTTCCCCTTGAGTTCATTTGCAAGCTTTGCGACCCAGTCGGATTCTTTGTAATCGATCAAAGTATTGGCTCCAAGAGTTGTACAGAAATCATGGTGAGGCTGACTTGCGATGGCTATGATTTGGACCCCAGCAGACTTGGCAAGCTGTACAGCTGCCGAGCCATTGCTGGTGCTGCCACCGTACACCACAACGTGAACATCAGAAGGCACTGGTCGTAGCGAGGGAGCAGGAAGATTGAGGCAATCTCTTCTGAAAAGCCCGGAGCCGGCCGTATTGATGGCTAGCGGGAGCACAACAGCTGTCTCGAACGACATATTGTCGGGAATCTTGCAAGTAACATTCGCCGGGCAGGGGACGAAAAGCTGGTATGCCCCATACTTGGCTCCCAATGTAAGACAAGGCGAGTTACTGATTGTCGTTAGCGAGAATCCAGTTCGCAACGGTGACAGCGTATTACCCAATCACTCGATCGCCATTTTTGAAAGTTGTTACGTGGCTACCTACTTCGACAACGATACCGCTGACATCGCAGCCAAAGATGCTTGGGTAGCTGTCGATGAAAATGCCGTGGTCTTGCTGTTTCCAGTCCACAGGATTTATAGCCACTGCGTGATTCTCGATGATGACGTCGTCTGGACCTGGTTTGACGTATGGGGCGTCACGGACTTCCAAGTGATGCCCTTGACTTGGGATGTACGCGGCTTTGTTGTGCTGCATGGTAAGCTTCGCTCAAAAAGAGAATACAGTTGAATGATCAAAAATTGAAAAACAGAAAGGGTCGTTGCCCGAGGCACACTATATACTCCATGAATCGTTTCAATGGTGCAGCGAAACAACTTGCTTATGTCTTTCCACCTCCATCGTCAACCCAAATAGGTAATTTCCCAGGATATCTCGATCCAGAGCGCCAATTACATTACAGGATTTATGGCCCTCGAGTGGAGTCTGTCGTTGTTCCGGCTGAATAAGCAAGCTGACACTTCGGCCCCAGCCGTTACAGAAATCCTTGGCACCGGAAACCATCAACAAAGTTCAGCATCTGACAGGTTGCTACAGGTTGCGACGAACCATTCAGACTGACTACGGCTTCACAAGCAGGATGGCTGCTAAGTCCAGCCAGCGCGTTCTTTGAGCTTACCAAAGCTCTGACGCGTCTTGCAACAACGTTCCCCCCCACCCCCTCCTCCCCCCTTAAATCAGGGCCGCTGTATGATTCAAGGACGGGGACGGCAACCGCGATGCTTAACAAAGTAGTAACAGCGATTGTCCGGGGCTTGCGAGCCGATTACGATTGGCATAAAACAGGGCGCATAAGATCAATGCGACTCTGTTATCATAGAAGTGTTGTACTTTGCTTACATTCTTGCCGGCCTGAAAATGACTACCCGATTTGACACTTTCTTGCTTCCAGCGAAGACGAAAACCGCCATCTTCCAGACATTCGAGTCACGATGTAACAGTGACATTTTAGTTTATTTTAATGTTCGTTCATATTGAAGATCTTCTTACCCACTTGCCAGATATGGTATGTCAATATATTTGACCCACATTCCCAGTTTCCTCTCCTGTCACAGTCATGCTTGGCACATTGACGATCAATCCTTCGATGGTCAGATGAAACTGGCGAATACGAGGTCGAAAAAGCTTGTTGCAAGTAAGCGAAACAAACCCTGTAAACCAATGTCCAGCACAATAATGCTTTCCAATTATGGATGGACAAATTCAGGTACAAAGAATAAGGCGTGCCAGACCCACAACTCTGATAAAGGAAGCACTCAAACCCGCATGCACAGCCCGGGAAAATCCGTCAATCAGCACCATGTTTGCATGTCAGCAGGGAAAAGTGGAAGTATGGGCATATCTCAATGCCTAGACAGGCAGGTCGTGTAGGATCAGTCTCGTGTCGCTCGAGCAAACAAAGCGAGTAATACTCTCCGAGTCCGAGGTATATAGTCCCGGGCAGTCAGACGATGACCTCGCCAGGATACCAGCTACTTTCTATTCCTTGCATATTTGTTCTGCCATCATTTCAGCAACTTAGTGCCAAGCTCCCACTCTACCCTGCTGTACTCATGGGTGCTGTGAGTAATTCGTCAGAGCATACGCCAGCTTCCTATTGACTTGACCCGCTTCCAGATGAAGGTGCTTGGAGTGATCGTCACTCTGGTGTCGAGTCAGTCACTCTTTGTATTAGTATTGCCTCTAAAGTTAGTGACCATCCGTCAGTTGCAAGTCAAACGGCGCATGCATATCCTCCCAATGGATCCATCAAAGCCAACTTCGGCGCCGCAGTCATCAAGGAGAGCCGGTCCCAGTCTTTCGCTTGGCACAAAAGGGAAAGTGTAGCTTCAGACATGATACTTCCCGTCCGCATTGGACTCAAGCAGTCCAACATCGACGATGGCCACGAGCTCTTGATGCAAGTCTCTCACCACGAGTCTCCAGACTACGGCAAGTACTACAATGCCGAACAGGTTGTTGATTTATTTGCACCTTCCTCCAGGACAGTAGACGCCGTTCGTGCCTGGCTCCAAGGATCCGGGATCTCCCCTCAACGCATCTCGCAAAGTATGAACCGTGCGTGGTTGCAATTCGATGCGCCAACGGACGAAGTGGAGGAACTGCTACATACCAAGTTCTACTACTTTGAGCATGCCGAATCAGGCGACTTGAGCATTGCCTGTGATGAGTAAGCAAGCAGACTCGAATTCACTCACGAAGAGATTGACTTGTGTAGATATCATGTTCCCGCCACAGTCAACGACGAAGTGGATTATATCACCCCTGGTGTCAGGCTCATTAAGAATGGAAGTGGTAAGAAACTAGCAAAGTTGAACAAACGTGGATTGGGAATCAAGCCTGCCCCGCCCAAATCCAAGCCTCTCCCTCCTGGTCTGTCACCCAGCAATGGCTTCAGCGATCAAGACCCTCTGGCCAAGTGCGATCAGTCTGTTACTCCGGCTTGCGTTCGCGCATTGTACAATCTCACCCTCGGTACCAAGAATGCGCCAGGCAATCAGCTAGGTGTCTATGAGTCTGGCGATGCCTATATTCAAGGTGATCTTGATGCATTCTTCACAAAGGCCTTTCCGTCTCTTCCCAATGGCACTCATCCAGAGCTTCGGTCTGTGGACGGTGGCGTCGCCCCAGTCAATGAAACGTCGGGCGAGTCGGACCTTGACTTCCAGTTGGCATATCCCATCGTGAACCCTCAGGGGGTGGTCCTCTTCCAGGTCGACGACGTACCTTATACCAATACTTTTGAGAGAGTCGGCCTATTCAACACGTTTCTCGATAGCGTTGACGGCTCCTACTGCACATATTCGTACGATGGCGAGACGGGTAACGACCCGGTTTATGACAACACGTATCCCGATCCACAGGAAGGTGGTTATAAGGGCCAGTTGCAGTGCGGAGGTGAGCAACGCAGAGAGCTTACCCAGTTCCCTCAACACAATTTGACATTATTTAGTCTACAAACCCACCAACGTTATCTCCATCTCCTATGGTGCAAACGAGGCCGACTACTCTTTTGCGTATCAAAGACGTCAATGCCAGGAATGGATGAAGCTATCGCTACAAGGGGTGACTGTTGTATTGGCTTCAGGAGATAGTGGTGTCGGCGGTCGTTACGGGCAAGGTGGTCACGCACAAGGCTGCCTAGGATCCAATCAAAGTACTTTCAACCCTGACTACCCAGCTACTTGCCCGTACATCACAGTGGTTGGATCGACTTACTTGCCGACTGGTGCTAGCGTCAGCAAAGACCAAGAAGTTGCTACAAGTAGCTTCCCCAGCGGCGGGGGCTTCAGCAATCTTTACCCCCAGCCGGAATGGCAAAAGTCAGCCGTCAGCTCCTATCTGACCATTAACGCGCCTGCTGAAGTTCGAGCCTACCCATACTATGAAGTATTCACCAAGAATGAGACAGTGGGCGCCAATGGTGGTCTTTACAATCGTGATGGCCGCGCTTATCCCGACGTGTCAGCTGTCGGCGACAACATTTATGTCGTGACTAATGGTCAAGAGAGCCTTTCGGGCGGGACTAGCGCATCTGCACCAATTTTTGCTTCAATTATCAATCGCATCAACGAGGAGCGTCTAGCTGTAGGCAAGTCAGTGGTTGGTTTTATTAATCCTGTCATGTACGCTCATCCAGAGGTCTTCAATGACATAACATCCGGCAACAATACTGCCTGTCAGTCAGATGGATTTATCGCTTCTACTGGTTGGGATCCTGTCACTGGATTGGGTACCCCGAGCTATCCATCCATGTTGAAGCTTTTCATGAGTCTACCATAGACTTATGCCTACATAACACGGTGAACCAAGGACTGAAGAAATTTATCAGCAAGGTCGGTACACGATAAGATTTTCGCTTCCTTGAACTATACCTCCAGAAAGACTGTTGAGGGCGGATTCAAGAATTCAAGACGAGTCGTTGTGTACTGTTCTCGATAGTCTTGTATGGCGCGCATAAGTAGGGACATACCCAATAATTCACATTTCTTCGGGTTCACGTCGCGCTGTTGTGTTTCATGAAGTAATTCGTGTCAACCAGATATCTCTTTGCCCATCTCCTCGGACTTCCATCTCCTACAATGGTGGTTGTGCATCCCAGGGCCTGAATTCTTGTCCGATCACGAAGATCCGGGCTGTTTCATATGGCCGGATTGTGCTAATTGGTAACAACACAGATATGAGACCATTGCTGTTCCGAGACATCACAGGTCTTTGGAAATACATAAAAATCCTTATCGAGCACGCTCGAGTGCACTGTCGAACGTGTTCGGCCGTAGCATTGCAGGAACTCATCACTCACGAAGGTGTTTCTGACTCTTGCAAGAATGGCTATGATGATGGATCTTGGGTCACTTCTCATTTCTAATCGCCGTCACTAGTCATGTACTCTTCATCTATATTGAAGCCGAGTAGCTGGACAGAGGTAGAACTTCGATAGAACAAAAAGTAGAGGGTTTGTCAGTCCAGGAATGAGGATTGGTGCATTGCAACCCTAAGACCTAGCCGCAAAACTATACCCAAACCTGGTTGTTGTCGAACATCTAGCACTGTTTGTCACGCTCACTCACATATTAGGTCAGTAGAGTGTATCAGCATGCCCTCATGACGGAGATTCATTATTCCATGAAGAATGAGAACAAGACATCGAACTCAGACATACGAAGGATAGATCAGAAAGATATCAATATCTCGTCATGTATGATACCAATTGAGAATGCTTGTATACTTCCAATGTTCATCCCTCGAATAGCTTCTGCTTTACGCCTGCATTTTCCCAGGCTTTCACCATTAGTTTTCGGACTCTTTCTGTCACCAGACTGTCCAAGAACTCTACAATTCTTGTGATCTTTCCTTGCTCGTCCATATCCAACAGGAAAATGTATTCTCCGACCTCGTTCCATTCTGTGTCGTCACCACCATCCTTCTTCGGTTCTTTCACCTCTGTTCTGAATTTGGGAATAGCGGTAGCCCAAATGATAGCCTGACGTTTTGGAAGGTTGATGTGAATCTCTTTCGTTGTCACTGGGAAGCTATCCAAGACCGAGTCAAGCTTAGAAAGGTGGACGATCCAGTCCTGGTTTGTCATTGGTGGTGGTTGGCTCACAGAAGACGGCGCAAAGACGTGGGTGCAATTGGCAGCCCGAAGAGATACGTGAGTGCCGGGCTCGAAAGTTTTGAAAGCATTGATGAATGCCACAGCAATGTTGAAAAGATCTTGCTCGGTCGCCATGGTGGTTGGGTGGATTTGGAGGAATTAGATGGGTGTGGATATGGTCTTGATATCGTTATAAATCATTGCAACCTACCGAGGCTTATCTAAGGCTGTGGAGTTTAGTCTCTCAGGTCCGTAATTCCGGGGAGGCCCCACGGAGATGTTGACGTTATCCCCGTTTATCAAAATCATGACCAAATCCCTGCACGGCATATGCGGATGAATGAATTAAACATATGACCATGAAAGGCTTTTTCACGAAGTCAGTTGCTCATTTGTAAGTACAACAAATGAACGAGGACATTGCCCGAGTATTTTCTTGTTTGTGGGCTGCTGCGTTGGTCCAGTTTAATGGGACTTTGGAAGGAAGCTGATAGCCTATGCTGTCGGACATAACTTATGACCACCAATTACTTCCGTTCAGGCCGTGGCATGAAAATTCAGTTTGTAAAATTGAGAATTATATTGCTTGGTATGATGCAGGAATTGTTCGAAATGATATTTCCGAGATCCTCGAGGCTTGGAGGCACCATGAATCAAAATGATGAATCGACATGTGAACAGGCTTGAAAGCTTTCAGAAGCATTGTGTATATATATGAGCGGACTGTAGCGTTGTATGCTGATAGCAGCGATCTCTATATCACTCATAGTAACGTTGAAATATCCAGGGCGACGAACTAAAGCCAGAATGTAGCTTCGCATAGCAGCCTCCTCAGCAGCAGCGGTAGTCATATCGGGAAAGATAGCGCTGTCTTCCCACCTAGCTCAGATTGGAGCTGCGGGACAAGGTCCGCTACAAGCTCAAATAATCTCTCCTGTTTCTTCATGGCATCAGCAACTTGGGCGCACAAACTGATGGTCAACCCTGCTGGGTGTATCAGAGGTTTGCAGTCGTCACCCTGTGCAGCTTCACTTCTTTTATTGAAATCTCCCACTCTGTGAACGCCAGCATACAACAGGGTCTCAGTAATCGTGCAACTTCTCTTAAAGCTGCTCCCTTTTCCGCAAAGTAGAGTATCACGTCTACGCAAACCGCAGCCTCGCACGAAGCGGAAGCTACGTCGGTTAGTGTTGCGCCGTCCGCCACCAAGAACCTGACGTGAACTTCATCTGATGTGGGCATGCGTTGCGAAAATGTGAGAGCCGCGTTCGACAGATGGCTAAGCATGCCAGCAAGTCAATGATTGAGCTCTGATATTCATTTCATATGCTTGCACTCATATGGTTATTTTGCATAATGTTCTAAAGTCTTGACAAATCTGAAAATCGAAGCATCATTTCAAATGTTCATACTGAACAAAGACGCTAGAGACAGTAGATAACGACAGTTTTGATTAACCTTGTTCTTTTTCCCTTGTAAGATATTCGGCAATATCATGATGACCGAGGCTAAGAGACATTTCTAACGCTATGTTCAATGAAGGGGAGGTCCTGTCGTACTGCCAGATGGGCTCGAGCAGTAGTTGAACTGCTTTAAGATCCCCGTTCAGGGCAGCAGCCTCGAGAGCATAGTGAACCGTAGAGTCGGCGAACTGCAGACGCTTCCTTGAATCGAGAGCCTTTTGAAGCAAATGGCGAATGAGAGTGTATTGACGACCCCAGATTGCAGAATTTAGCAGTGTACCTAGAAGATCTGGTCGGGTGTCCAGGTTATGGTCGATGAACGTCATTGCGTCTAAATCGTCAAGTACTGGCCGACCAGTCATTATCTTTGCCGAAATTAAATGATATTGATATGATGGCAGGAACAACATTCGGTCTTGAGATGGATAGAGATTTGGAATGATGTGCAGATGACTTGCTTGCTGTCGTGCTGATTTGCTCAGGATGAAGACATAATCGTAACGAACGGGTGCATTGAGAGGCTGGCAATCCATGGTCAAGATATCATTCACTAAGGCATTGATCATGGACGAAATGTTTGCGTCCCATGGAGCCTGTTGTTGTGGGTAACGGAATAGATAAGTAGCCATAAAATCGCTTCGGAAACGAGTAACACCGGGCTTCCGAAACCATCCTGCTTCTTCCACACGGAGCGAATTCGATGTTCCATCAAGAAGCCTTTCTCTAGCGATCACGTCCATGACCTCAATATCAAACAATTCTACTTGCATAAGATCAACGTAGTACAGGTAATCCACGATCAGGCAATATTAATCACTTACTGCTGACATGCCGCAAAGAAACACATTCCCGCAGAGGGCTAGTGATCAATATGTAGGTCAAAATAGGCCGTATGAGCTCCAAAGGAAGGTCGAGCAAGGAAGGGGCATAAGCGTACGTCATCGGCGCCATCGACATATTAGCGTGGGAAGCAATGGTGCTAAGACACCAGAGATCGTTGTAGGTTTTGAGGATGCGCAGAAGTGCAGATGTAATAAATTTTTCTTATGAGGAAACGTGTCTTGAGCTGCCGGCTATTTTTAGAATAAACAGCAAGGCTGTGTCTGCACGTCGGCACGCAGAAATCACGACAGGTGCCACCAGGTGCGCGCCGGAGCCCAATCAGATGCTTCAGATATAAAGAGTGTGCTTGGATTCCTGGAGTCTAAAATAGAGTATGCTTTACTCTTGTTCTGGTTTTCGAATTGTCTGCCGGACTTCTACATCCGACATTCATCATGACCGAATCACCTTATCGTATTATCGAGACCCAGTCATAGCCTCATCGGACGCGGTAGCTACTGGTCGGTTCGCTGATTTGATGATATACCGATCTCTCAGTTTCTAGCTGCAGCTGCTGTCGTTCATCCAAATCGCACGCTGTTCACGCGTGCGGGCGCATACCTTTCGACCACTTTTATGGTAGCTTCCGGGAGAATACTGCGAAATCAACGATGAAAATATCATTGTTACGATAGTGCGAGAAGTGTGGGGACCCAGTGGCCTAGTTGTTGATAAGGTCAGAGATGTGGTAGGAGACCACGAGTGGTACGATCGTGGCGCACTGAGGAAGGTGACGTTCTTGTGTGAGGTCAAGCACGACGAGCGTAGAAACGGACATCTGCCAATCAGCATTGATCCAAAGGAACAAGCAGACTTCGCCTGAGTCACGAAAGAGGATGTCATGCCTGACAGGTGTGGCGACACTACTTTGCGTTGGACGAGTGATGAGCCGGAAAGAACGGTTTCAGATGCTTTCAAAGTATCTGCAATGAACAATAGCAGATCAAAACTAAGAGATCTGCAATGCACTGCGATGACAATATTTCTGCAGCGCGAGGCGCGAACGACTGCGGTTTTTGATCTCAACTAATTGCACGAGTCCTGCTTTTACCATCGATAGACTTACTCAAGTGAGAACTGGACGAAGGAGGAGCATAATCTTAGTGCTCTACAGCTACTAGCCTATGTAGCAGCATGGTATTGATTGGTGTTAAGGCATTGTTCGGTATTGTGAAAGGTATCAAGAGAGAGAAAGTTAGAGCAACGATGGTTTTTGGACTATGAGGCATACAAGATCGGTTAAAGACCATCCTATTCCAGTTCCAATCTTCGACTAAGCTTGAGATCAGATATCCATGTTCTTGCTACAGCATGCATACTGGCAACCACAAGATCACCATTTCCCACTCATGAGTTTACCTCTTGGCTGATAGCTGGTATGGGGCCCACAATAACGTCCTGCAATGGGATCACGCATCTCGGGAAACATATCCTTCCCGTAACGACTTGAGTAAGAGAGAAGCATGAATTTCCAGTTTGTAATCGTTTTGTCTCCGTATTTGGAATCTGAAAGTCGCTCCGGCAGATTCTGGGCTGGTTGCGAGTAAACGGTGTTAGGATACATAGCAGCGACAATTGGAGTAATGAACTCTTCTCGCCCAGTATATCGTCCATTAGCGTCCAATATGTCTACTGTCTTCATATAACGCACAGCATAATTCAACATACCTAGCGTGCCACCAACGAAGAGTCCGCCGAGGTAGAATTTGTTTTGCCATTGATAAAAGGGATCATTGAAAGCTCTAGAACTTATGTCTGTAGATTCACGTGTGGAATTTATCAAGTATTCGGGAAAAACGACACCGGAGGTCTTCGTAAGACTGATAGATCGGTCAATTTTCTTGTTGTCCAAGAAACCCCCATAGAGCATATCCCAAGGTTGTCCGTGTTGCGAAGGCGCCTGCGGCTGGTTAGCAGAGCCAGGTACTAGTAACAAGCCTGCGTCCATATATATCCAACGTTCGGACCCAAACGGGTTGCGTAAAGGCGCATCAAATGCGATGAATGCCTTGGCATTGTAGGCTGCGCTATAGAAACCATCATCGTAGATGCTAGACGGGCTCCAATCCTTCCATTCCAGTGTTCCGCATTTTCGCAAACAACTCTCGTTGGTCGAACATGAAGTTATTACTTTGGAATTTGTTATTGGGAACGTCCCAGATGGTCGAGTACTCGTCAATGACATGCCAGTGTTTGTCATTCCTCATTTTCTTTATGTCTCCAGCGACATCTTTAGCAACGTACATCATTACTTGCTCATCGGTCTTGGCTAGTCGCTTTATTCTTTCAAGGTAGACGTCCTGACGTTTGGACTGTCTGGGATTTGGATGGGGATAATAGAAACTGATGATGGTTGGAGCATCATGTCGAATCGGCTGGATCTGCGGTCTATCTCGAAATTTTGCATTGCTCTTCTTGTTTGGATAGAAAAATTCCTGCTGCCATTGAGCCGCAGCTTTACCGAAGACGTCCTGTCGTGCCTCAAGGTAGTTTCTGATGTCACGTTGTGATTGTTGTGGATATTTGATGACGGGCTTGTCCAGTGGTGTAATATCCGGATGTTTGGTATTGCAAAGAGCCTTCTCCAACATTTTTCCAGTGTTCGCTGGGATGGTGATAGCATAGGTAATTTGAGCTGATAGGCACCAGCACAATATGTGATTGATACAATGCATATTGACGGGATGAAGGAAAGTCAAGCTATGGAACACAAGACATGAACGTTAGCTTCCAGCAAGGAGTTAGTCGATGTTGGCATACAGCCCGGTATATTCTGGTCTGCTCTGTCACCGAATGAGAAGTGTCAGAAAATCCGATTCACTGCAGGAATGGATCTGTGATGATACGAGAATTGCGTTTGGCCGGCTCTAATGAAAAGAAATGTTCGTGGTGGGTACACTCTTCTATTTATGTTAGAACCAAGAAACTGTGTAGACGTGGCTCAATCCTTGTGTGCGACGCAGGCAGAGTAGACAGCTATATCAAGAGCTGCCAGGTCAAGGCTGGCGGGACTTGCTTTAAATTTGGCGACCGTGGCTTCCATAAGGTCTTCCAGGGACTCACAGCCTTAAAGAAAGTTCTCTGGGAGTAACATCAGCGTTAACGTAGACTTCTGGATCAAATTGCTGTCAGGTAGTCGCGTTACTTACAGCATCTCTCTATAGTCTGTTCTAACACGGCAAAGCTGATTATTTTGATTATACATGCTGCGAGTTCAATGCGCATCAGCAAAGTAAGCTGAAGCCGTTCGCTGAGCACGATTGTAAAATCAAGCTAAAGCTTTTGGACTTGCTGCTTTCTCAACAGAGAAGTCAATAGAGACACCTCCATGTCTTCGACTGAGATATAATACTTGTGACAGCAGGTTACAATGGGAATATGACGGAGTCGAACACGGTTGGCATGAAGTACGTTGTTCGCATTTCCAGAAAGACTGCCATGTCGACGTTACTTCCCACTGACTTCCGTGATCCCAACGGTAGCTGAGGCTGAAGCCTTGGATGCCTGGTGCGGTAGCTTCTGTTCAGCGCTCCAGCTGTCCTCGGGAAACATTAGCCTTGTCTGCAGCGTGGCTTGATCGACTCGGATGAAAAGGTCAGACGTGACAGATCCTCATAAAAGTCGACACTCCTCTTCATCTCATCCACTTTTGACAAAAGACTAATTACCGAAGTTGGCCTGTTAAGGGAAACATGCATTACGAAGATTTTTGACGAATCCGACAACTCGGCAGCCGCCGCGAGACGAGACGCCGCGTCATAATAGATGCTGATATTTGACTTTTTGAACCTAACTGATATTATACTGCTGCAACAAATTCACGTGGGTTCGCTACATAGCAGCGATCAGCCAGGCTGTTTCCATAGCGCTTGCAGAGGTCTTTTTACATAGCACGGAGTTGATCGGATCAAGCCTGTAGTAGGAACAAGACTCTCCTTCCGACAGATCAACTGATTGACATAGTTCAATTCCATGGAGAATTGGTCTCTAGAGCTAGTACGAATAATGCCATGTATGACAACAAGTGTTATTCTACTAAATTTAGGACCAAGGATAAAACAGGCTGAGTTCTGTTCCAGCCTTGCCAAATTTAGATGTTGCAGTTGTGCCGCTTGAATGTCTGATCGTACTATTCTGAGAACACATTGGTGGCAGATGAGGAGGCAAGCCTCGTGTCGCTGACCCTAAATGAAGATTGATGTGTCTAGAAAAAATACTGCCGTATTGATACAGCCTCAGGGAACGCCAAGTCTTAGCTATCTTTAGTAATAACTTGTCGGTCTCAGGCGGCGAAGAACACCTGTATGGTTCCTCTTTGCCGTTTGTTCTCGTTAAGTTGTATAAATACCCTATTCTACATTCCTGTTTTCTCGACTTTGATAAATCACTATACTTTACTTTCTTGACCACACTACGGAACAACTTCCATAGCACGATTATCAACATCATTGATTCACTATTTTTAAGGCCTCGAAAGGATATATCGACTTCACCCCGGATTCCTCTGCTCGTCGACAAAACCATTTTTCTAATGTTGAAGCTTTCTTCTTTGCCAATTATCTTTGTGGCCGCGAACATGCTCACTAGCGCGAAAGTCCTCCCCCAGACTGGTTCGAAAGGAGTTGATAAGTCTCAAGGAAATCTTACGTCAACTACCATTTCTATGCCCGTTTCCGGCGACTCAAAGCTATCAACATTGTCAAAACTGCCAGTCGACAAGTTGGGTCTTTCATCAAATCAAAAGTCAGACATTATCAGAAGCTCCAGTCAGCAGAAGTCGTTGCAGACCCCATTGCCAAAGCCGCATAATCCGAGTACTAATACTAAGGCGGAGGACGACTCTGACACGTTCAAGCCGCCACTTCCGGATTGTGGCACGGATCCCTGATCTTCGAAAAAAATGACAAGAGTTTCCGCGATTCATTTTGTGAGACCAACATATCGTCTCAATAAGTTTCAGAAGATTCGCACAATGCATGTTTGGATTCTTTTGCAGATGGCAAGCTTAGCATTCTTGTCAAATGAACGACGATGGTCGTCATAGACGCACTGTGAAACTGACCGATGGCACTTCTGATACAAGTTGCTAAATTCTGCCGTGAGCTAGAAGACTATAAGTCGTCGCAATCGCTTTGAACAGATCAATGGCTGAATTCCCTCTTCCAAGTAGCACCTGCGTCCAAAATCGTTGCCCCATTGACTCGGAAAAGATGTGGGCTCTTTTTCTGCCAAGTACGTCGTCCGTGAGAAGGCGATGCGCGCTGAAAGACCTGGTCTGATTATTGCCTGGTAGTGAGTCGTGGCTTCTGGGTGCCAGGTGGGTTTGCTGCGGAGATGAAAAGCTTATTTCGGAATCGACCGGTCTAGATTGCGGAAAGGAATCAGCCGAAGGAGCCGCCCCTGGGTCAGAAGAGTCCGTTCTTTACGCCACGTCCAGCCCGGTCCTTGGCATTTTGGCAATCTTTTCGAATCTGCCACATCTTGCGACGATCATGCATAAACACACGTGATCACATCACGACCTGCTACGGTCGATCGTGAAGGACTGCTGCGATATAATGTCAGCTGTGGATCCGGAACAAGAGGATCTCCTAGCTTTCTTCGCAACTGATGATCGCCCCACCATTGTTCTTCAGAAAGCGCTTGTTTCCAGGGCATCTACGGCATCAAATTACCCACCTTATGTCTTATTTCACAATGCCTCATTTGACGAACTTGTCAGTGTTCTGGACGAACACTCACCATCTCTGCCAGACTGGCTTAATGCAACACATCAAAACTTCCTTAGAGAACGAAACGGGGCCGTCCCTATCAGGATATTTGCAGGCCAGTCATGGACGAGCAGGATACTTCGCTGTGGGTGGATAGTACTGTTCTGCTCTACATCTTCCTGGTTGACTGCAGCTCATATGGACTCTTCGAAGGATTCTTCTGATGTGACCTTGTCCAGCTCCGCCCAATTATACAGCAAGCCCGGGAGTTTTCTTGATGATCATGTTTGCGACTGGACTTCGAATATAGGCCTGGCGAGTGATCCCTGGGCAAGATACTTGATGAGCCACGACTGGGCAAATACAGCGATTGGTCCTATCGCAACTTGGCCTGACGACCTTCGCGGCCGAGTGGTCACCATCATGTCACATCCTGAGCCACGTTGTATACTATGGGGCAATGACATGAAATTGATCTACAATGAGGCTTGTCTACCAAGGGTCGGCTCGAAACATCCTTCCTCCTTAGGGAATCCCGTTGTTGACAATTGGGGCCAAGTAACATATGATCACCACATGCAGGCTATACAGCAGAGCATCAAACAGTGCAAAGCCTCCGTCATCCCAGATGTTGCTTTGACGGCTGAGAGCCGAGGCATGCTGGAAGAGACGTATCATACTTTTACTTACACTCCGATACCTGGACTTGATGGTCGGTGCGTCGGATTTCAACTTGACTATACAGACACTACGCCTTTAGTGTTCGAGACAAACAGACGGCAGATCCTTGGTGCGATAGCTGAACGTACCGCCAAATCTGAACGGCTCTCAGATATCTGGTCTATCGTCATTGAAACACTCGATGCTAAATCCGAAGACGTTGCATATGCAATGATATACACGGTGGAACAGGTCTCTAAAGATGACGATCTTCCTCGATTTGCATATGCGGGGGGTTTCGGTATCGAAGCTTCAGTCTTTCGACCTACTCCAGCACCAGAAGTGGCTCAAGTTTTCTCAAAGATCCAGGGTACGGTTGAATTACTGCAAACCAAATCTGGCACGTTACCACTGAATCTCGCTGCGACTGTGTCTAAAGGTGTCGTTTCCAACGCATACGTTGTCCGTATCAACAGCAACATTGGTGCAAGTCTTGCGTTTATGGTCTTCGGCATGAATCCTAGACGTCCTGTGGAGGAGAGCAGAACGTTCATTAGGTCTTTAGCGGACACTGCCACAAGATGTATCGAGACAGTCCGGCTTCCTGAAGAGCGCAGACAGTTCGAGGAGTCAAATTTGGGCTTGTTGGATCAGTTAAGAGTAGCAAGAGTGAAAGCCGAGAAAAACGAAGAAACAATCGAGCGCATGGGACGTAATTGCCCGGCTGGGATGTTTATTCTCGGACCAGAGGGGCAGCCAATATACGCCAACGACACATATCTCAACTTACTTCATCTGAAGCGCGAGAAATGGCTTGCAACACCAAAGGGCGAATTCGCGTGGGACGACTCATTTGAAGACCCTGAGAGTGTGAAGGTTCTGCTTGCTGACCTATTGACGGGTACTCCGGCCCCCTTCCAAATCAGAGCCAAAGGTTTCACTGATGGCCTGCCGAGGTGGATCGAAGGAGTCGCTTTCTCGGAGCTTGGCCCAGATGGCAAAGTTGTGTCTCTACAGGGTTGGCTTTACGATATTTCGCATCGAGTATATGCCGAATCACTCAAAGACGAGCGCTTGCGAGAGGCCGTCGCGAATAAGGAAGCCACGGCAAAATTTCTTGACATGATTTCTCACGAGATAAGAAATCCTATGGGCTCTATCCTTCTGCTAGCCCATGATATCAAAGACAACTTGCCGTTTCCATGCACGAACTCATCCTTGATTGCGTCAAACACCATCGATACGATCGTGGACGCAGCAAATACAATTCTTCTATGCGCACAGCACCAAAAGCACATTGTTGATGATGTACTTGAACTATCGCGCATGGACTCTGGACTTTTGGAATTGACCTTCGACAGAGCTTCCCCAAGGCATGTCATCGACGAAACCCTCAAAATGTTTGCTGCTGATCTCAAAGCAGCTGATATCAAGGTTGAAACCGGGGCCATGCCGGGGTACGACGAGGTGGCCCCTCACGGAATCTATCTAGACTCTCGTCGAGTGACTCAGATCCTCGTCAATATCGTTGCAAACGCGGCGAAGTTCACTAAGGCAGCTGCGACCAGGAAGATAACAGTCTCTTATGGAGCTTTTCAGGTCCCGCCAATTGAACTAAGATCAGGCGCCTATATCCCACTTCGTGGAGGACTATCTCCGCATAGTACACGTACTCCCATGATAAGACCTCCCGTTGGTGCGGCTGCGGATGGTGGTATGTATCTTTTCTTCAGCGTTGAGGACTCTGGCCCGGGCCTTACTCACACGGAGCTGGCTTCTTTGTTTCAACGCTTCTCTCAAGCTTCACCCAAAACCTACAAGCAATATGGCGGAAGCGGTCTAGGTCTGTTCATCTCGAGAGAGCTTACTGAGCTGCACGGTGGTCAAATTGGTGTTCGAAGCGCCCCTGGGAAAGGAAGCGACTTCTTCTTTTATATACAAGCTTTCCGTTCTGTACCACACGACTCCCGGACACAAGTCATCGCCACACACTCCTCGGGCAGATCGAGTCAAAAAAGCCTACGGCCACAGGTCGGTCCTCAGAGTACCTTGACAATATCGGATCCTCTTTCTCTGATCCTTCGTGAGTCTTGCTAGTATACTTTTACTGATGTTCTTGTAAACTTATCTTTCCAAGTGGTCGAGGACAACCTAATCAATCAGAAGGTGATGAGACAGCAATTGCAGAAAATAGGATGCAAGTCAATAACAGTATGTGATAATGGCCAACAAGCACTCGATTTCATTCGCACTACTGGGAGCTATAACAAAAATTCATCTTCGAGCTTACCATTATCCATGATACTGTTGGACATTGAAATGCCTGTAATGGACGGCATTACATGTATATCACGCATTCGAGACCTCGAGAAATCTGGTACAATTACTCACCACATCCCGGTCATAGCAATCACAGCGAACGCACGACAGCAACAGGTAGACCTCGCTCTAGCAGCGGGTATGGATGAAGTCATTGTACGTATGAGAGTTAAATTTGTGTGCATGGCTGACTGTTTATTCATCAGACAAAACCCTTCTTGATAGGAAATCTCGTCGCTCGCATGGAAGTATTACAGACAAGATACCCTACGGACAAAGGCCAGCATTCGGAAAAGAAGAGTGATCGTGAACAAAATGACTGATATCGAATCGATGGAGTGCTGCGTGCCAGAACCGAGTCTCCATGATTACTTAGCAAGACAGGCTGTATAGCTCAGGGAGTTCCATCGTTCAAACAGCTGAGAGCTTACGATTTCTTGTCTTGACGCCCTATCTGTCTCGAAACTTATCCAGATAGGGTGTGAGTAGAAGTTGAACTTGGATCACGGGAGTCAACAGTACAACAGCGGATCAACATATGACCTGGACTTTTTCAGTGTTGTCCACGGTCACTTGTGAGGTGCTCGTTGGTTGACCTACAGCAGTCGTTCTCCCTCGAGCCGTTCATAAACTTATTTCCACAGGGTGTTGCACGACTTTGACTCGCGAGCCGTTTTATGTCATCAATGGGCTGGATGAAACGATAGTGTACGTTTAGAAGACGACGATTGGGAGATTGAACTCTATTGTGATATTGTTGCTAGGTGATTTGAATAAAAAACCGACCGCGAAGACATCCGATGCATCTTCTTAATCCCCAAGTACTATTTTTGTCTACATCAACATATATGAGTCTAGATGCATCGTTGCTGCCTCACTCAACTTACAGGTTTAGTTGGTTTAAGCCACGATCGATTCGCACTTGAGGAGCACAAACCAACAAGTAGGACGCAACTCCGATGCCATTTGTTTGTCTCAGACCAGTATTGTAGGTCGATTCTCTTCTTTCAAAACTCTTCTTGGTCGACTGGTGTATTCATATACAGGGATGACGGCTTGTTGTGCGCCAAGGGCTAATTACGAAAGATACGATGATCGAATCACACCAAGATATAGTTTCCGATCAAGACACAAGAGAAAAGCATCACTTGCGATCTACCAGGCTTAGTCCTTGTTTTCATTTTTTCGGTACTTTTCGATATACACAAGCTGAGCATGCGTTGAACGAGAATCGAATTCGGTACTCACAGAGTTCTTTGCTTTACAAGCTGAAGCCAGGGATCTCGGTCGAAATTCCGATCCCGGCAAACCCGGCAAATCCGCTAAGCCAAGTGCTGCTTTGGGTGTTTGGGCGTCAGTCTGAAACGTATTAACGAAGCGCTATGCGCAGACCAGGCATGGTGCACATTTCAACCAGACACTTTTCGTCGATCGCAGAGCCGCGCAATTTTAAAATCCACTGTCCATATTTCCTTAATTCCACCTATGCTCGGACAATTTCGTCAAGCGTTTTACAGTCACTATTGCCGACTCCTACCACAACATGCACGTCTATCTGCCTCATCTGCTCTTGGTCACGCACGCGGCTGTCGTGCATGGTGCAACGATCGCTGTGCAGGTTGCACGAAATGGGTTGAGTTTCACGCCTAACTCGTTCGCTGCCGAGGTTGGGGACCAGGTCGAATTCTACTTCGTACACAGCGGACATGGGGTCACCCAAGGCGGGTTTTCAAGCCCATGCCAGCCCAGCAGCGATGGGTTTGAATCTGGTCTTGTCCAGACATCGGATGTAAGCATATATTAGTATTTTTGGCATTTTCTTCGAATCCACCTGACCAACAGGGCCTCCCATTCACTATAACTGTCACCAACAAGGACCCAATATATTTCTACTGCCCCGTCTCCACACATTGTCAGCATGGTATGGGTGGTGCCATTAATGCGCCGTAAGTTGATCAGCATGGTCAAATGCTGCCTCTAACATGATAGTGCAGTGTAGATCAATCCGCTGCGGACTATGTTGCTGCCGCCGCCAATGCACCACAGATCCCTCAATTTCAAACAGTCCGGGGAGGCTTCTTTGGCACGGCAACAAGCAAGGGGTCAGCTACGCCATCAACATCGACAACAGTATCAACAACGGCGGCATCGATGACAGCCATAGAAACATCGACAACTACCTTCACATCGACATCCGTTCCAACAAAGTCCGAAACACTCACGACGACACCCGCATCAGGAACGGTCGATACACTTACTACAACATTAGCATCGTTAACGATAGCTTCAGCGAGCTCTTACCATTCAGGCTTACCCTATTCCGTTGGAGACGATACGAGTTCTGCCTCTGCAACGCAGTCGTCACGCACAAGCTTGTCTGCTGTTACCTCTGGTACTCTCACCACTAGTTGCACAGCGACATCTTCTGTTGTCCCAGTTTCACTGCCCATCAATGGAACAGTTATACCTTCCAGCTATCCCCATGCATCAGCCGCTTCAAATCATTCAACAACGACTGCTGCGACATCTTCACCTCAGTCCTACTACACAGGAGCAGCATCTACAATCCATGCAGGAGTACTCACTCACGCTATTCCTCTGCTTCTCGCATTCTGGTTTTGATAAGGGAGTCTCGGAAACGCTTTCGTGCGAAAGGACGCCTCTGTATCCAGGTTCCATACTACTTTGATATGATTTAGAACGAAATCAATATCACTTTCTCACTATGAATTCGAACATAACCGCAATTTCAATATGCACCCTTTGGGTTGGTTAAAATGAGAAAAGAATGCCTAAGACCAGAGATGCGATAGCTGTGATGGGCTCAGGTGTGATTACCTCATCTAGTGGGGTCAGCTGTCCAATGGCAAGCTGCGCCTTGAAACACGAGGTCGGACCGGGTTCGAGCCGTGGTCGACTGATGCAGAACGCTCCAATCGTTCTGAAGAACTCTTCCCCCCGGAACGCATCATTCGCATCATTCGCTTTCGATAATCCCCCGGCTACAGAATCCTATCTACGCCCACACAAACGAAGGCACAAGCCCAATATCAGCACTGTCCAACAAAATGTCTATGGCACAACCTTACAGGATCCCTGACATCTACAAAGTCTGGCTGCATCAAGGCCTCACCTATACAGATAATGTACAAGTCATCAAAGATAGACTGCTTTGGAGCCTCTTGTTGTGCAAAATTTCCGAGCCACTGATACCCGTGGAGCGTCATGTTCTGCTCACTTGAATGACCTCTTCATCGTTGTCCTTCGCACAGATCCAGGAGTATGACGTGTCAATACTGAGCCTAAGAACACAGCCGCCTTGGACATGGGTAGGCCGGACCCGGACAACGATGAGATCTTCGCCAGGTTCAACAGGAGACCACGATAGCTTACTCTCACCCATTGCCGACGAACGCATACGTCTGCTTCGGGACAGCCACTGCACAAATATATGGTGGCGAACGATGACCAGACGGAATGGAGGAAAACTTGTCCGACCTATTCAAAGACTGCGAAAAGTGCTCAGAGAGGAATGTGGATACCCTCATTCCAGAACATACAGCTACACTAGTCTGACCGTACTAAGCTTTCAAGTTCTTCCAATCTGCGAAATACATTAATACGACCTCGTATTCGAACAACTATTGCCGCTCATTTTCTGGAAGGATCTTGATAATGATTTTGATAAAAGAAGAACCACTTATTCTTGCTTTTTTAGTATGCACAGTTGTGTATCCAGGTCCATAATATGCAACGCTAAGACATTCCTCCAGGATGAAATAAACATTTCGTTGTTGTATGGAGGCGCAAGAGTCAGGAACCGTAACAAATACATCATCCGAGCAGCCGTGAAATATGACATCGAGTGCAGCAGTGCTTAGTTGAGCTAACTGCATGTTCGGCCAGTATGCTGTGCAGGATAAGAGCTGCACCCCTCACACCGTTACGGGGGATCCACCCCGGTTGGGGCTGATAAGCAGCCGGATATGGAGTGTGGCGCATTCCGATGTGCAGAAAGTGCATGTCACGTGCCAACAAGCCAAGGGAGAGGCTGGGTTGGGTCCCGATCCTCGCTCAATCCGTTGAGATCGCGTGCGCCTGCAAGTCACTAAGAAGAAAAATATCCAGCAATGCTGGCAAGTCAAATCTCGGTCTGCAGACGGGGACGACCGGGGTCGGCGTACAGATGACCAAAGCGTAAGCAAAAAGATTGGGGCTCGGATAAACGTGCATGTCAAAGTGGGGCTCCTACTTGGCAATAATCGACCGCAAAGAGCGGGGGCAAGACGGAGGAATTGATGAGTCCCTGCGCATGCGACTGAAGCTGTTCAGTGACAACAACGCATGCATTTGCTCGTTCTGGGTGTCTGTCACGAACGTGCAGCACGTACTTTGTACCGGACGGTGGAAACATGATGTCCTTGTGTGCACGGCATCCTACACTCTCCATTTTTTGTCAAACCTAGCAGTTCTTCCTAGATTATGCCACCACTCCCCAATGCCGGGCGAAGAGTCGCTTTCCACGTACTCGGCAACCAATCGAGACGATTCGCCTGTGATCGGTGTCGTGATCAGAAATTGCGATGTGTCTACCAGGATCCACAGTCCAATGCCTGCGAGCGGTGTCAGAGAACCAAGTCAGACTGCACTTATGATGTTCCGAGCGCATGTGGGAGGGCGAAGAAGTCCGACGATGTTAGGCAGGAAGTCAACGGCAGCAACCAAAGCATGTGCGGCAGTGACACGGTCACTGGTGCGAGTGACAACAATACTCCTGCCGGTGTGACTCCTGCGTACAACTGGCTGACGAATCTCGACACCGAAGACACGTCCTTCTTTGATTTTGACGACCTTTCTCTTCCTATTCCGCAGCCCGACCCTCCTAATCTCTCACAACACAGCCTCAATGACTTGCATGATATTGTTGACTTGCCTGTGAGCACTGTTAGTTCCACCGGTGATCAGTCCCATACCACTCTACCACCCGTGGAGGTCGATGCTCGTCCCACGCAAGAGGAAAGTCTACAACGCCTCTACGATCTGGACATGCGGCTTTTTAAACTATCCCTCAGCCTTGGCGCCTTACGAACAGGCTTGCGTGCCGGCTCATGCAGCGATGGATGCCACAACGGACCGATTAGAGAGGTCTTGGCTGCCTCACAGAGCTTCGTCAATCTCTTGACAACCACCACACCCACAAGTCATACCAGCGACAGCCCCGGCTTCCTCTTGATCTCGGTGATACACGTGAGGCTTCTGGGTGTCTACACTGAGCTCATGTCTTTCCTCTCTTCGGACCTCAATCTGGCATATAGCCTAAGCCCTACTATGGTATCGGAACCGGGCCAACACAACCCGCTCATTTCGGGGCTAGGCCTCCAGCTCGCGGGACTGGACGCACATGGCCACGACAATCTCGTACTACGGCTCTTGGTCGAAACGTGTACATACATGCTCGATAAAATCAACCGGATCCTGGGTACCTCTGCAAGTCCGAGCCAAGCAAATGCTGCAGCAGGACACCATGGTTTCGGATACACGCAGCAGGAAGCGAGACGGCACTCTTTCGGCGGCCTGGACTGCGTGCGTAAACCGACAGTGCTTGATGTCGTTGCGATCGCAGTGCGCTACGATGGGCTAATGAGCCAAGAGTCAGGGAAAGCTCCGATCAGCTCCCTCGAGAGTAGCATCCGGCAACTTAATGAACTTCTGAGAATGGGATGATGGGGATTCAGCTGGGGTGCACTGAGTTGCACACTTCAGTTCCGGACACGATCATTTTAATTATACATCTAGATTTCATATCATTCCGAGACCTAGTCGATGCATGAATCATTCCCGCTTTCATTCGAGTGATCTAATATGCAGCATCTCCGGTGCACTTCCTCTGGCTATCCCTCAGGTCTATTCTTTACTCGTCTCAGCCTTCTCCGCATCTAGTCCTGCTTTGGGAGGCGCTCCACCCTGCTTGCCCTTGACCGACTTCCACTCCATGGCCAACGCTGGCAGGATAGTCATGGCGGCAGTGCCTAATGCTACGTAAAATGCATCGATTACAGCTTTGTTGTAAGCCACAAGCACAGCGGCTAGCTGGTCTTCCGGGACAGATTTGCGTAAATCTGTGGCACCGGCGTGCGACAATCTTGCCACGTCGATGGTGTCTGTCAAACCAGGGATTGCCTCCAGGTAAGACATGAGTTTATTGCCGAAGATATTGTTGGCCACGGAGATGAAGATGGCTCCCCCGAGGTTCTGCGCGAAAAACATGACAGAGATGCCGACGGGGACATCAGCTCTCTCTAGCACGGTCTGAGCTGCCGTACCTGGCTGCTGCATACCGAGGCCCTGTCCGAAGCCGAACAAGACTTGATAGCCTATCCAGGCTGCGTGGTAAGTGTCGACTTTCCAGGTAGTAATCAAGCCAGCTCCGATGGCCATCAGGACAGCGCTGCAGATCAAATATGGGGTGTAGTAGCCTAAGCGGCTCACGGAAAAGCCAGCAATGTTGCTTGCGATGACAACAGCGATGATGTTGGGCAGAGTGTCGATACCAGATTTGACCGCAGTGACACCCTTGACAGCCTGAAACCAGATTGGCACGTAGTAGGCAAAGACAAGCATCGCGCCGGCAAGACCCAAGGCAAAGATGAAACCGGCGAGAATGCTGCGGTTAGTGATGACATTAATTGGAATGGTGGCATGGTCTTTGTCGAGGATCTGGATGGCGGCGAACGTGACTATAAGAACGGCGAACAGCACTAGACAAAGGATGACTCGCCAGCTGGTCCAGGGATAGTCGGATCCGCCCCATTGCAGGGCGAGCAATAGGCAGACAATGGCCGGGACGAACACGATAGTACCCAGGGGGTCCAACTCCAGGACCTTCTCCTTTGTGCTAGTTGCGGCTTTGCGGGGAGGCGGAGCTGAAAGGATAAACATGATGATTACCATCGTGACAGCACCAATGGGCAGCTGTGACAAATATTAATTTACCGTGAGGAAATTACAGTGGCGGATAGTGACTCACGTTGATGTAGAAGCACCATCTCCAGCTGACACGGTCGGTGAAGGCACCTCCAAGCAGTGGCGCAATTACGGAGGATATGCCAAAGACAGCACCCAGGATGCCTTGATAGATGGGACGTTTCTCCAGTGGAACGACAGGGATCATTATAACGATGTTACCGGACCAGACGCCGGCAGACCCAAGACCGGCGATGGCACGTCCGACAATGAAAGCGGTCGAGCTGGGAGCAGCGCCACAGATGGCGGAGCCGATCTCGAAGATGACCAGGGATGTGAGATAGACGAGCTTAGTGGGGTAGAAGGTGTAGATGCGGCCAAAGAGGAGTTGGAAGGCGCTGCTAGTGACAAGGTAGGCACTTCCGTACCAACCAACATCTCCGAGAGAGTGAAAGTCATTGGTGATGGACGGGATGGCGGTGCCGATGATGGTACGATCCTGGAAAAAAGTATGCCGTCAGTGACAGAAGATGAAAGCTTGTTGGAGGGGTCATTCATACCAATGCAATAAGGAACATAGCCAGGTATAGCGCAACCATGATGACGGCCACTTTGCTCGTGGGTGGATATTGCTGGAGCCCGCCTGGGCCAGCGCCGCTCGGATTTCCGCTCATACCAGGCCTTGGTCGCGGATGGAATGACTGAGAGTTGGATGAAAGGTGGTATGAATCGAGAATGGAGCGAGGGATATGAGCGGGCTCTCGGGTTGGTGGCTGTGAAAAAGTCCGTGATTTTGTGTGTGGTGTGCCTGCTATGGCAACGATGTCGGGTCCGAGTTGCTCGGGGTCCGGGCTGTCCGGGCTCCGGTGAGGCCGGGTTCGGGTTGAATTGTTTGGCTCCGCGGGCGGGTGTAGCCGCGTGGAGTTTTGACAAAAGCCCGGTGAACTTCATTGACTAAGCACAAGGTCTGTTCTATGGATTTTATATGTTGCGCACATGTGAATATAATCTCTCCGAGTATGAGCGGAAATACTAAGCAGCAAGAAAAGTTAATGTACTTAAGAGTTGCTCGCAAATAAACATTTTCTTTCCGTGATCTCAGCTATCATGCTCTCCGCTGATTTCATCGAGTGCCACTGTACGCGGCGTGAGGTCGTGCGAGGGGTCCCATCAACACCGGGTAGTGCATCAGACCGTGTAGTGCATCAACTTTCAAGGGCAGTTATTGGTCAAGCGACGGACTTCAATCCCAAAAACATCTGATCATGTAGTGACTTCGCAATCGAGCTCAGTGAGCTTCCACTAAACTCAAACGGGTAATCATCCTCATTGTTGTGATGCAATGCACGGTCTGATGCACTACCCCGTATTGACGCTATGCTGACTTTACACCACGTCAGGAAGGGTAATCGACCGGGAAATCGCTTCTCCTTTCTCTCTTGTCAATGCATATGAGCGGCCTTGGCAAGATGCTGGTGGGGCAAATTATTCGGAGATACGCACGAAGATCCACTCGGAGCTCCGAGCGCCCTAAAAGCCTCTGTACCCACCATATCATTTATCACACACCAACAGGTACGTCGAAGTCGACAACAATGCCATTAACCACCAGCTCCTGCCATGACTCAAACCCAGACATCCCCGATCGCGGCGGCCAGCTTGTTCAATGTGCAGGGATTGATCGCGGTCGTCACTGGCGGTGGAACAGGTAGGTGCTCTGCTTGTCTAGTATCCCTGCAAATTGCTTGATGACTGACTAGACGATCAGGAATTGGGCTGATGATGGCAAAAGCGTTGGCTGAGAATGGAGCTGAGCGAGTCTATATCATTGGTAGACGAGCGGACAAGCTGCAAGAGGCAGCTCAATATAGCCCTGGGTTGGTGGGTGTCCTGCCCCGTGAGCCCTTCAAGGGACCTGACCCAGCTGCGCAGTGTGATCGTTCCTTTGCAAGGCGACATTACATCGCAGGCCAGTCTCAAACAGATGGCACTGTCGATCAAGGATGACGTTGGATATGTAAATCTTCTGATTGCCAACGCCGGCATAACTGGGCCCATGCTGGACACGCTGAAGAAGCACTACACTTTGGCCGATTTTGTTAACTACGCCTGGGCCACCCCGATGGAAGACTTCACTGCCACCTACAATACCAACTGCTCTGCCATGTACTACACTGTCCTGGCATTTCTCGAGCTACTCGACGAGGGCAACAATCGAGGCAACTACTTGAAGAGTCAGGTTATTGCTACCGCCAGCACAGCCAGTTTCCTTCGCCACCCTCGAGCTGGATATGCATATCTGAGCAGTAAAGCCGGCGTAGTCAGCATGATTAAAGCGCTGTCGACCTTCTGTGTGCCCTGGGGCATACGTTTCAACACCATCGCAGCTGGGCGTAAGATCACCAAGCACAGCTGCCAAAGCCAATTCACTGATTTTGAAGTAATAGTCTTTCCCTCTGATATCTCCGAAGCGCTGTTCAAGCCCTACATCGTAGATCGTTCCAAAAAGCTTCACGAAGAGGGTGTTTTCTCCAGGAATTATCAACCTGCGGAACGAGCAGGCTCAATTGAAGACATGGCTGGGACTGTTCTCTACATGGCGAGCAGGGCTGGCTTATTTCTTAACGGCAGTGTTGTTTTGGTTGATGGAGGCAAACTTGGAACAATGCCTGCCACCTACTGAGTATCTGCTTGCATGATGTGTAGACAGTTCCGATAGTATGGAATGAACTGATATTGTGTGTACTCAGTACTGTCAGATTCTTTTATTAGATCTTCATATACTCCTTTGTGAGTAGTTGTAGTGAATTCTGATTAGATTCTTACGACCTTCTTGAGTAAGTAGATGCAGCAATTCATCTCGCGGTTGCCACAACGCTTCGGACCTCCGATCGTTTGTGCAGTCCGATTGGATCAACCTACGAGGACTGCCGATTAAAAATCCACGAAGACGGAGCTTTCGTCCCCCAGTCCTGCCCATCGCTCACTTTGAGAACTTACCATGGATATGAATGACAGTCCACGGCCCTTCTCGGGTAATTTGTTGTTGACGGCCTCGGCTGTTGTTCTTCTATTACTGTCCGTGTGGAGACTGGGGTCCGCAAAACGCCATGTCCCATTCCTCCCTGTCGTATCAATTCAGCCCGGTCGCTTGACAGAGACAATTATGAGTGCAAGGTCAAAGTATCCGAGCACTCCGTTCGTAATTCCATGGTCGCCGCCGTGGGTCATACTGCCGCACTCAGTCCTGAACGAAATTAAAAGCCTTCCGGAGGACCAGATTTCATTCAAGAAGCATGCATACGACCGGTTTCTGGGGCGATATACCGGCCTTGGTCAGTCCAAGCGGCCCGAAGCCATCCAAGCTATCAAACTAGACTTGACTCGAAGCATTACCAAGGTACTGATTGACTTGCAAGATGAAACGGGCTTTGCACTGGACACCGTACTTGGCTCATGCGACAGCTGGACCCCAATTCGAGTCCACGGCGCCGTCTTACAGCTGGTAGCCCGAACAAGCGCCCGCGCATTTGTAGGGCTGCCGTTGGCCCGGGATACTGAGTGGCTGGAAGCAAGCATCAAGTTCACCACAGATACCCTGGACTGTGTGACTGCGTTTCGCAGATATCCCTCTTTCCTTTGGCCTCTTGTTTCCCCATGGCTTCCTGAGCTACGAAAACTTAGGGACTACCGAGTGTTCGCGGCCGAGAAACTCAGACCACAAATCAACGATATTGTTACATTGCACAGGGATGGGCTGCAAGGAATTAAAAACAAAGACAGCAACACGGCCGATCTCGAAGCCTTAAAGCACAATTACAACATGATACACTGGATGGTGGGACACTACCATAATATAGACGAAGCGACCGCCGAAGACATAGGCCAGCTACAAATGACATCAGCATTTGCCGCGATTTCTCCCATTGGCATGGCCGTATCCTATGCTATCTTTGACCTTGCTGCCCATCCAGAATGGCAGGAAGAGCTGCGGGAAGAGATCAGAAATGTTATCAAGGAAGACGGCATCCAAGATGGCAAATTGACAAAAAGAGCTGTCCCCCGATTGAGAAAGCTCGACAGCTTTATCAAAGAAAGCCAGCGAATTAGTCCTCCGTTCCTCAGTAAGGCCAACTGAGTTTGAAGCCTGATATGATCCCACTGACACGATTCTCATAGCTGCGTTGAACAGAGTTGTCACCGCAAAGCATGGTCTGCGGCTTTCAACAGGACACGTCCTTGCGAAAGGCACGGTAATCGGCTTTGGCAATCCATTTCATCCGCTATCCGACTGCCCTCATGACACAACATATACTTCGAAGGGACAAGCGCCGCTGATGTCTTTTGATCCATGGCGTTACAGCAGACTACGTGAATCCGAGGATGAGTCAAATGGACATCAGTACATTACTGTAGATTTGGACAATATAGCGTGGGGCTACGGCAGGAA
Organism: Myriangium duriaei CBS 260.36; assembly: GCA_010093895.1. Classification (NCBI taxonomy): domain Eukaryota; kingdom Fungi; phylum Ascomycota; class Dothideomycetes; order Myriangiales; family Myriangiaceae; genus Myriangium; species Myriangium duriaei. The sequence goes on from ML996091.1 coordinate 1,374,758, forward strand.
TGTGTGCCCCGGTCGTTTCTTCGCAGGCAATACGGTCAAATGTATACTTGTGGAGATACTGAGAAGGTACGATATCGGAGTTGGCCCTCAAGGACAGGGAGCCTGTACCGAGTTTCCACGCCCAAAGACTGTAGAGAAGGGCTGGTCTTATGCGCCGGATCCGGAAGGGACGATATGGATAAGAAATAGATCGACTAGCATGATGTAGTACGGTCTTGCATCCTCTCTATCAAGTGCTGGAAATTTGCAAATGCTCTCTATTTTCGTTTACTCTACCACTCACTCAGATCTTTGCTTGGCGCCTGTTGTCCAGACACGAGTTACCCATTGCATTATGTGACCACAGGACTTGGTGAAAACGTCTTTGTCGGTTTTCTCTACAGTGACTTGTAGTGGCATATATGCAAGCACCATAGGAATCACTTCGAGAGCATCATGCGAATCATTCCTGAGGTAAGAGCCCCCGTGGTAGCTCGTCCGATTGGTCTGCCGTGAGCTCAATAGAATGCTTGTCCGGAACTCCGCGTTCCCATGATACGCGCCGATCTCGGAGTCAGATAACACAACCGATCGGAGAAAGCATCAACACTGTGCAAACGTAATAAGATTGTTATCAATATTTTACCCTCCGTATGCCGTGTCTGCCAAGTTAAATCATTCGACATGGCACCTACGAAATCTGTGCAATTTGTACCACCTTTGCAAGTCCTGTCACAACAAGTCAGTGATGCTGCACAGGTTATCAGCCACTACTGCGAAAATGCAAAGGTACCTCATCCTTCCTTGGACTCCCTTGACTTCCCGGCAGACACACCAAAATTTGTACTTGAAGCACAAGCTGTCATCCAGTCGACTGCCATCAAGCTCCAACAGATCGCCGTCGGACCGGGCGACTTCATTGCTGGTCTCGCCATTCCGTATCAGACACTAGTGAGTATACAATGGCTCTGCCGGTTCAAAATCATGTTCCACGTGCCTAGAGACTGTTCCATGCCATACACGGCGGTGGCACAGTCCGCAGGTGTGCCGATCGCACAGCTCAAGAGCATCAGCCGCATGGCTATGCTCACCAATTTCTTCGCCGAACCTGTCCCGGGTGAGCTCGCAAACTCGCCACTTTCGCTGCGCTTCGTGGATGACCCCAGCCTTCTTGAATGGCTTTTATACATCGCGGAGATCGGCTCACCTACGGCTGGCAGAATGGTAGAGGCCACAGAGAGGTGGGGAGTCACATCACACAAAGCCCAGACAGCTGCAAACCTTTTCTTCAAAACGGAAAAGCCTCTGTTCGATTATTTTGCGACTAGGCCAGATCTCTCGCAGAAATTCGCGGGATACATGAAGAATGCCAGTCGAAGCCCAGCTACCAGCCCTGATCACGTCCTTCGCGGGTTTGACTGGGCGAGTCTGGGAAAAGGGACCGTGGTCGATGTGAGTCTTCCTAGAGTGTGGGTAAGAGATACCTCGGCTAATCTCTTGATCAGATCGGCGGATCTAAGTGCCACATCACCCTCGCTCTAGCTGGTGCCTTCCCTGAACTTCGCTTTGTTGTCCAGGATCTGCCAGCCGCGATAGCCGCAGGCCGCACGCTTTTGAAAGATAGGCCATCGGAGATGACGTCCAGAATCACTTTGCAAGACTACGATTTTTTCCGGCCGCAGCCAGTCATTGGTGCTGACGTCTATCTGTTTCGAACCATTTTTCATGACTGGGCCGATCATGACGCCATCAGGATCTTGAACAACCAAGTCTCGGCTATGGCCGAAAATCCACAGAGTAGGCTTCTTATCGTGGATATCGTCCTCCCAGAACCAGGCAGTGTGGATCTCAAGGAGGAAAGCCTGCTGAGGGTCCAAGATCTCAAAATGATGCAGACGTTCAACTCGTATGAAAGAGAACTTTCTGATTGGATGCGGCTGTTGGACGAGGCAAATGACTTGAATCAACTTGGCGGCCGCTTCGGGTTAAAGGGGGTCAGCAGACCCTTTGGCAGCTTGCTGTCCGTGCTAGAGATTGTACTAGAGATATAGGTGTACTTGCCAGGATATAAACGGCTTGATCTATCGACTTACTTCTTTTACTCACACCAGTAAAATTATGAAAATGAATCTAAAGCGACTTGCAGACGCAGCAATAAAAAGTCTTTTGACGTGTTTCTACAGTCGACCTACGATCAATGTCTGAAAACCAGCCTGCACGAATATAGCAATCAAGAATAGAATCATTTAAATCCTTACCTTAATCACAGGGCACTATCATGTTCATGTTTAAATCTTCGAGGAAGCCGAAGGATGTTCGATCGTGATATAACCAAGCTATGACAATTCCATCTCTTTCGATTCAATCGACTCATGATTCGACGTTTTCCGGACTGACTGGTTGAATATTTTCGTTCCAAGTTCCATTGTACAGCTTCGACCAATCCCCAGAAACAAATTTTGTATTATTTGTGTATGAGACCATGGGCGCATAGCTCTGATTCCCTGCAAGTGTATGACCCATCTGCCAGATTCCATACTCTGGCGGTACCGTTGGCCAGACATCTACTCCGTCGAGGATTGCCATTGCCATACCGCCGCCGAGATGGATCTCAACGTGACAGTGAAAGAACCACGCTCCAGGCACATTGACATGGTAGCGTAGCGCCACCCAGCTTGGGCCGGCAAAGGACGTTGTGAACGTGTCCCGATAGCTGGGACTCTCGAGGTTGAAGTTTTCCGGAATCAAGTCCAAGGCCTGGTTGGTATCGGTATAGTTCCATACCCCCGTCCCGCTGCCTATAATCCACATTTTACTAGCGTGCTTGTGAAGAATGTGGGTGATTTCCTGCAACTCATCTTTACGCCAGCCGACTTGAAGGATAATGTCGACATACGTATTGTTCTCAGTCCGTATTACGAGATTCTCGTTAATGCCATTCCCCAGAGCTCCAGTGGTGTTGAAGAGGAGCGGGGTGTAGGCAAAGTCGTCTTGCGGATAGAGCGCGGTGCCGTCCTTGCTCATTGACCAAAGGTACGGCTGCCCCGAGCGGCTCATTCGGACAACAATGGTTTGATCACTGTATCTCGCGGGGGCGATCACGGGGAATGTCGGCATAATTGTATCGTTGAGGAAGACCGTCTCCGGGCTCGAGTAGTTTCCATTCCAAGTGATCCAGGGCTTAGTATCTCCTGCCCAGCCACTGCCCCCTTTGTATGAGAGAACAGCATACCCAGCCTGCACCTGAGCGAGTCCATTGTCAGGAACACGGATTGTGTAGTCTTTTCGTTCTTTGTTCAGCTTGATAAGAGCGGCGTAGCGTTGACCAGGATACATTGTCAGAGCCTGCACCTTTTGTGGAGCAATAAACTGGCCATCTGCTTCATAGACCCACATATCGTGTTCGTCCACCGACACAACCATCATTTTGTTCAAAGCCGCCATGATCCAATTCAAGCTGACCCAACCATCACTGGGATCAACTTCAATAGTCGCATTTGGACTGCTTGATCCAATGCATCCAGAATAATAGTGCTCTGGGAGGGCCGAAGTGTTGATATAGTCTAGGAAATATCCCTCTGTCGGGAATACAAAAGGCAAACACCTGCAGGTCGATGTGGTCAGTGTCAACATCATATTGACGATGGAAATTTACCTACCCCTTATCAGTTACATGTGCTGGAGCCAGAAAGTAAGTCATGTCGTCTCTTGTATTGTTGATCAGAAACTCCTGGCCGGGACAGTACGTGCTGCCATGGCCATTGACTAAGATGCTGTCGGAGCAGAAAGTAGCAGCGTTAGAAGTCTCGAAAATGTCCATGTAGTCCCAAGACGTCCAATTGGTCCAATCTGATAGAGTGACAAGTACTGGCTCCCTGGCAGCTCTGTTCAATTGCTCGAGGTCTTCGTGGTTACTCGAGATGAGTGAATATGGCGTGGGAGAACCTGGATTAGGTCTGATATGCAGAGGCCCGTATAAACCATCGAGCAAGGTCATCCGCGAGTGTGAGTGATACCAATAAGTCCCAGCAGGCTCAGCGGTGAAGCGATAGATGAAGCTCTGTCCAGGCTCGATTGGCTTTTGAGTCAATCCAGGTACCCCGTCGGACCAAGGAGAATCTCGCATGCTGTAATATGATCAACGGATATCAGTTTGTGCCCATGCAAGACTTACAGCAGTCCATGCCAGTGGACAGTAGTGTTGAATGGCATATCATTTTGTACCAGTACCTAAATAGAGGTCAACAAACACGAAGTCAGTCGATTATGCGAGGCACCAACCTCGACTTGATCGCCTTCATCGAAACGAAGCTCAGGCCCCGGCATCTCCCCATTTATTTTGATAAGCTCTCTTTGGTTCCCATTTGGATTCCCTGGCTCCCAGGTCAAGGTGAGATTCGTCCTGACTTCTGCCGTCCAAGCCACGTACGCCACGCTGCAGAGGATAATTATCAATCGGAGCATGGCGACGATGTTGCAAGCAGTGCAAATTGGCAAGATTCCAAGTGAATTGGAGCAAATAGTTTGATATCTAGCCCCTTCACAGAATCGGAGTCGGAAGTCCGAACTCGCATCTGGCTCGTCAATGCCTTCGGAGTCGGGCAGCTTGATGGAGCAGCAATTGCATCCGATTGGACAGGACTTCCGACCACGACTAGAGAGGAAGGGAAGAAGGATCGTACTTCCAGACACCGCGTGACCTGTTTTACCTTGTGCTTTCCTTCGTACGTGCTGATCCAGTACAGCGAAATCGTCAACGATGTTTCTACCCGATAATCAGCACAACGAGTCGTTCCAGGTCCTCGTCTTCGGTGATGCAACTCACGATGTTGTGCCTGACCTCACGACACTTTTCTTCGAACAAGACCCGGTGGTGAAAAATTTCTTTGATCAGGCCTACCTTACCATAAGATCAGAACTTGCCCAATTGAGCCCGGCGCATCGTGCACAATATGCCCCATCCGCGAATCTTAGGGAACTTGTGGCCCTTCATCGTGTTGGAAAATGTTCGGCTGATCTACAGCAAGCACTTATTGTGATTTGCCACCTTGGCCTCTTCATCAGGTGTGTCAGAATGCAAGCTCCGTTGTTCGACCGGGACTGACTTTATCTGTGTACTAGTCGATACAGCAGAGATCACACGCGATGGTCCCCGGGGAATGTAGCCGTGCTAGGCCTATGCGCAGGTTCACTTTCAGCAGCTGTCGTGAGCAGCTCTAATTCCCTAAACTCTCTGTGCGAAAATGCCGTTCAGGCAGTGGCCGTCGCAACCCGGCTAGGATTCTTGACAAGCCGTGCCAGTGGTGCTGTCGAGATTACTGCAGAGCAACCAAAGCCTTGGGCTTTCTTACTACCTGGCGAATCTGCTGAAAAGGTAACGGAAAGCATCAACGAGTTCGTGCGAGCGAAGGTAGGCAGACTGTTCTTGCCCATGGGATCAAATTACTCACACAAGCAGGCTGTTCCTCCACTTAATCGTCCTTACATCAGCGCGAATGCTCCGAATGGAGTCACAGTCAGTGGGCCTCCAAGTGTGCTCGCAGGTCTGCGCAGCAGCAGCCCGTTATTTCAGAGTAAAGCGCGAGACATCGGTCTTCTCGCAGCGTTTCATGCACCTCACCTGTATTGCGAAGAGGACATTGAGTGGGTACTTGCCACAATATCCCATAAAAACAGGAGCTACAATTCTGTGGCGGTTCCCGTCCTCTCGTCTGTGACGGGCAAGCTGGTATGGACTGGTTCATTCCGATCACTACTCGACAAAGCCTTGAAAGCTTGCTTGATACAACCTCTGAGGTTAGATTTGGTGAACCAAGAAATCGCTACCACCATGCGTGCTCAGGGAGCAACCGAAATTGAAGTGATAGCTTTTGCAACCACAGCAGCTCTTACCCTACTACAACCCCTCAAGAGCATCGATCAGAACATCAAGCTTACAGATTGGACTCCGCCAAGAGAAAAGAGTCATGAAACATCAGATGAGTGCCACGATGATATGAAAATTGCGGTTGTTGGCATGTCAGGACGGTTCCCAGAAGCGGAGAACATAGACGAATTTTGGGATCTCCTGTCGAAAGGGTTAGATGTATGTCAAGAGGCTCCGCCGACCAGATGGGATGTCAAGACCCATGTAGATTTGACCGGGAAAGAGAAAAACACAAGTGCTGTACCTTGGGGCTGTTGGCTGCAGAACGCGGGACTCTACGACCCTCGGTTCTTCGGCATATCACCGAAGGAAGCAGCTCAATGCGATCCTCAACAGCGGTTGGCCTCAATGGCGGCGTATGAGGCTATGGAAGACGCTGGCATGGTAGTCGGAAGAACGCCCTCCACCCATAAGGAACGGATTGGGGTGTTCCTCGGCTCCACTGGCTGCGACTGGTTCGAGACTAACACGCCACAGGACATCAGCACCTTCTTCATTTCTGGCGGAAATCGTGCTTTTACTCCTGGCCGAGTCAACTATGTCTTCAACCTGTGTGGGCCTAGCTATTCGATCGACACAGCGTGCTCGTCCAGTCTTGCAGCAATACACCTAGCCTGCAATGCCATTTGGAGAGGAGACTGCGACACGGCTCTCACTGGAGGGACAAACATGTGCACAAATCCCGATGCTCATGCCGGTTTGGACCGCGGCTTCTTCTTGTCCAGGACGGGAAATTGCAAGACCTTTGACGATGGCGCTGATGGGTATTGTCGAGGCGAAGCAGCTGGTGAGTACACTTGTTCTATCGGCTATTGATACCGCTGACAGCAGTCTCGCACCAGGAGTTGTGATTCTTAAGCGTCTCAACGATGCCATTGCCGATAAAGACCCCATTCGTGGTGTAATCATGGGAATAAATACGAATCATTCTGCGGAGTCGGAAGCCATCGTCAGACCTCATGCTGGAGCTCAGAGTTTTCTGATGCAAAAAGTCTTGAACAATGCCGGTGTTCATCCGTACGATGTCACATACGTGGAAATGCATGGCACGGGAACCCAAGCAGGAGATGCAATCGAAATGCAGTCCGTTCTGGAAACCTTCGCAAGTGGTCGGCGAGATGAGAAGCATGGCCTCCACCTTGGGTCCGTCAAGGCCAACATCGGGCATGGTGAGGGCGCGTCTGGAGTTTCGAGTCTGATCAAAGTACTTCTTATGATGGAGCATGATACAATCCCACCACACTGTGGTATAAAAACAAAGATCAACCACAATTTTCCGCCCGATATGGAAGATCGTCAGGTGAAAATTGCTAGTAAATTGACACCATGGCAAAGATCGGCAGGAGCCAAGCGCCGAGTGCTCATTAACAATTTCAGCGCTGCAGGAGGGAACACTGCTCTCTTACTGGAAGATGGGCCCCCAGAATCTTTCTCGAACCCGGCGGACATGCGGACTTCTCATGTAGTCACAATCTCTGCAAAGTGCGCCGCCACCCTCACAATCAATCTACGGGAGTTGATCAAATTCACCGAGGCTAGTGACATGGGGGACAAGCACCTGCTTCCTCGACTGTCATATACGACCACGGCTCGACGTGCTCACTACCCTTTCAGAGTTGCAGTTCGCGGCTCAACATTAGCTGAGATAATACAAGGCATGCAAGAAGCAATTGAGAGCAGCAGAGGCAAAACAAGAGCGCTAAAGCCACCCACTATACTCATGGCTTTCACTGGTCAAGGATCTCAGTATACGGGTATGGGACGGCAACTATACCGGTCCTTCGGGAGCCTACGGGCCACGCTGCGCGAATTCGATCAGCTCGCCCGGTGCCATGGCTATCCTCGATTCTTACATATTTTTTCGGAGGATATGATGGACATAGATTCACAAGAGCCAATCATCGTTCAACTTGCTACTGTATCGCTGGAGGTAGCTTTGGCTCGTCTTCTGCGGGCGTTCGGAATCGTACCTACGGCTGTCATTGGACATAGTCTCGGACACTATGCCGCTCTCAATGTAACTCAGGCTTTGTCGGATTCAGACATGATATACCTGGTTGGGAAGAGGGCACAACTCCTACAAGACTGTTGTAGTCAAGGAACGCATTCGATGCTCGCAGTTCGGGCCTCGAAAGACACAGTAATTGACATACTCAAGAGCGAGACCATCAACGTCGCATGTATCAATGGCCCAGAGGCAGTCGTTCTTGCTGGTTCCAAGAACGAGGTCAAGAAGTGGCACCATGCGCTGTCCGAACGTGGGATATCTGGAAAAATACTGAACACCGCATATGCTTTCCACTCTTCTCAGGCTGATCCCATCCTTGAAAAGCTAGATCTTGCTACCGGAGGTATAAATCTTCGGACGCCAGCCGTACCGGTGTTATGCGCACTGCAGTCCAAAATCAGCACGGATGCTGACGACTTTAGCTCCGGATACTTCAGTAGACACTGCCGTCAGCCCGTGAACATGCAAGATACACTCCGAGCTGCATACGATGCTGGACTTGTCACAGACCAGACTGCAGTGATTGAAGTTGGTCCACAGCCGGTGGTGACGGGAATGGTGAAATCAACCTTGTGCAACACTATGACATGTCACCATATACTTGCACGAGATGCTGATAGCTGGCCTTTACTGACATCACTTTTGTCATGGATGTACTCGGCGGGCGTAGACTTGCAATGGTCTGAGCTGCACGCTGATGAACCTTCTGCTCAGAAAGTGCTAAAACTTCCGAACTATGGATGGGATCTGAAGGACTACTGGATGCAATATACTGGAGACTGGTCGCTACGTAAAGGTATGTCTGTGGCAGATACCATCGCTGCGTTTGCAACAATAAACGAGGATGCCAAAGATGTCACGGTTGGAACCTCCAGTCTGGCGACAACTAAAATGTCATCTGAGGTATGCAACTCGCTGCCAGAGGAGAAGCCGAGGCCCAGACTAGACTCTACAACAGTGCATCGTATCATTACAGAGTCTTCGGATAGTCAATCTGCAAGCATCGTCGTTGAGGCAGATATTACGCGGGAAGATCTGCATCCGATCACCCAAGGACACAAGGTCAACGGCATTCCGTTATGTACACCATCGGTTTACGCGGAGATTGCTCAGAATGTTGGCACCTACTTAATTGAAGTATTCAGACCATCCCAGCTGGAGCGCCTCGTTGATGTGGCTAAATTGGTCGTTGAAAAGCCTCTTATACCAGTCAACAGATCCAAAGGACCCCAGCTAATCCGATGCTCCACGAAAGTTGATTGGTCTACAAAGGAAGGCCGGTGCTTGTTTTACGGAATCGATACAGATGGTCAGACTCATACCGAATATGCGTGGTGCTCGCTGCTATATACAACCAAGGTTCGTCAGGCCAAATTGCAGAGCAAAGTTGCCAGCATCAAGGAGCGTATGCAAAGTCTCGTCGATGGTGTGGCTGTAGGGACATCTGCGCGGTTCTCTAGTGCAGCAGCCTACAAGATGGTCGGCATCCTTGCGTCCTTCCATCCGGACTTTCGTGGAGTGGAAGAAAACATTCTTGACAGCACTTCCTTAGAGATCGTGGCGACGCTAAAGTTTGATAAAGTCAAGAAGGGCGGCAAGTTCATAACGCACCCGGCTGCAATAGATGCATTGACACAACCCGGTGGGTTTGCGATGAACGCCAAAGATTCCACCGACCTCGAACTTGAGGTTTTTGTAAACCACGGTTGGGATTCATTCCAGATATACGAGCCCATCTCGTTGGAAAAGACGTACAAGGTCTATACCAAGATGGAGCCTCGACCAAGCAACATGTGGGCAGGTGACAACTATGTGTTTGAACGAGGTCGGCTTGTGGCGTTTTTCGAAGGAGTGACGGTATGCCTTCCGTGCTGATTTTCGACTAGGCTGACAATGGGTGTAGCTACGTAAGATGCCGCGCAAAGCCTTCAACATGATATTAAATTGGACAACCACGCAAGATCCCGTCAAGCCATCTCCTGCGGGACCGTCAAATGCACATGGAGGAAGAAATGCGAACCGGGACGATGGAAAATCCTCCCTACCGACTGAAAACCAGTCTAGGCAGAGTCAGAGCACCACAACCACCAAGGTGACGGAAGTGACGACCATTGAGGAGTCACCAGAGGTTGCATCCAAGAACAGCACAATTCAGCGTGCAATGAACATGATTGCTGATGAAAGTGGTATCGACGCTAATGCTTTGACAGAAGACGCTGCGTTCACAGATTTGGGTATTGACTCCCTCCTATCCATGGTTATTGCGAGTCGATTTCGCGAGGAACTCGGACTCGAGTTCAGCGAAGAAATGACCATTTTCATCGACTTTCCCACAGTAGGCAGCCTCAGTAAATATCTCACATCCATTATCAAATCCTCCACTCACCAGGGAGATGATGATCCGGCACCAAAACAGCCACTCCCATCTGCACGAGATGCCGAGGTGTCTGTGCTTGCTCCAATGACGGAGTCGACTTTGCAGAGGCCAGCTGCTCAGGAACGATTGGATTCAGACGCAGACTTCCAGAGAGCAATGAACATGATCGCAGAGGAAAGTGGAGTCTCAAGGGATGACTTCGCCCCCCAGACTATATTTGCTGATGTTGGTATTGATTCGCTCCTGTCGATGGTGCTCGCGAGTCGATTCAAGGAGGAATTGGGGATTAATCTTGACGACGAAATGACCATCTTCGTCGACTTCCCAACCGTTGAAGACTTAAGAAACTTTTTTATGAAGAAAGGGAATGGATCCATGAAAAGCAGCGCTGAAGTGGAAGAGGTTCTTTCGGCGCCGACTTCTCAGTCACGTAGCAGTTCCAGCGACTCCCCGCAGGACTCGGATTCGTCTTCAGAACGGACTTCTGACGAAGAGGATATCAATTCCATTGCAACCTCAATCGAGGAGAAGCCGGACATGTCCGTGCTGGACAGCTGCAGGCCAACCACGTCATTTATACTGCAAGGCCGACCTGCAATAGCGAAGAGGACACTCTTTCTGTTCCCTGATGGCGGAGGCTCGGCATCTTCATACATTGCGCTTCCGCGATTAGGGCAAAATATAGCCGTGATAGGGCTCAACTGCCCTTATGCTCGAGATCCGGAGAACATGCGATGTAACCTCAATGCGCTGATCGAGTGCTTCATCAACGAAGTTCAACGACGTCAACCCCATGGGCCGTATAGCTTTGGGGGTTGGTCTTCTGGTGGAGTATTTGCCTTTGTCGCTGCGCAGCTCCTAAGCCTTCGCGGCGAAACGATTGATTCCCTTGTCATCATCGACGCTCCCACGCCAAATACAATGGACGCTCTTCCCACGGACTTCTTCGATTGGGCCGAGCAGCTCAGAAACGAGAACAAGTCCGCAGCTCCGGCATATTTGGTCCCACACTTCAAAGCCACCACAGACGTCATGGTTGGTTACAGGGCTACCCCGATGGCACGTACAATGGATGTTCTGATAATCTGGGCCAGCAAAGGCCTAATGGCGGGCAAAGACATTGCCCGATACAGGTCACCGAACGGCACATCAGAGGCCGGACTGAGCTTCCTTCTGGACGACAAAACAGATTTTGGAGCGAGAGGATGGGACACACTTCTGCCGGATAGCCGTATCAACATTGTCGCGGTGGAAGGAGCCAATCATTTCACACTCATGGTAAGTTTCGTGGGTTCGAACAGCGCGCTGACTCGTATTGATATTGTCGTAGTCAAACAGATCAGAGAACAAGCGGTTTGTTACCGAAGTCGGGAAAGCAATTTCTGCACATCTATCGTAGCGTTAATCGGTAAATCTACACTCAGCACAGACGTCTTTCACACCAGAAGAATAACTGCGGTAAATTATTCAAGGTACGCAGTTTGGGTTCACCGCCGAGAAGACACGTTTGCCATCGCGGAGTTAGTGACGTAATGCTGTCTGACTGCACCAATCATTGGCTGTTTGACCTCTCTGCAATTTTCCGCTTTCGTGATTCTTCTGCACCCCGCTCCTCGGACCCCGAGTGGAAAATCTCGGGTTCGTGGTTGGCTTCCAAACTCTTGTCAACTCCCGTGCCTGTGACAAATGGCCAGCCCCGGGAGCTCCTCTACCACACGTGCTGGGACGAGCCCACGCATACTCGCGTGCCAAGCATGTCAACGCCGAAAGCTGAAGTGTGAACGTGTGTTTCCTTGCACGCAATGCCGGAAGCGCGGACTTCATTGCCACCCCAGCACGTCCATCCCGAGAAACCGTAAAAACAGACATACGGTCACACCAGACACGAGTTTGGCGTCCCATAACTCCAGTGGTGCTGCTGGTCTCAACGCAACGGCCACTGAATCATCAAGACTTGGTGAAAGTCTCAGTGGGTTGAGCCGGTATGATTCAGAAACATGCAATGCTTTCAAGCATCTGACCATGCTAGGAACCTGTGGACAGGACTGACCGACGAGGTATGTGTATACAACCTGCGACCAATTGTCTTAATCTCATGCAAGCACGCGCAGTTTCACGCGCCAGAGAACACAGGCCAAGAACCCAGATCGGATGAACTCGCCAACAGCGGTTCCGTAATGACATCGTTGATGCTTGGTTCCTCCTCGAGTGATAAATCATTCCCCCCCGCCTGTCCTTCAGCCGCATTGACATCTATACTATGGTTCACATTCTTAGACAATGTTGACCCGGTCACTAAGATCGTACATGTCCCTACCACCAGCAAAATTGTCGACTCCGTCGTCCGGGACATACATGCCGCATCCGCGAAATCTATTTCCATGGTCTTTTCGATATTCCTCATAGCGGTTGTCTCAATGACAGAGACAGAATGTGAACGCAGTCTAGGCCAGAAAAGAGATGAACTTACCTTGAAATTTCAAGAGGCTGCGTGCCAGTCCTTACAGAAAGCCAATTTTCTGGCGTCGCATGATCTTCAACTCTTGCAGACGTTTGTCATGTATACCGTAAGTCTTTAGCGTAACTTCATTAGCAAAGACGTACGTTAATTATCTACCAACAGCTGGCTTTACGTCAGACCTGTGCGCCTTCTGCTTTGTGGATACTTACTGGCATTGCCATGCGAATGGCTCAACGTCTAGGACTCCATCGGGATGTCTACCGTGTGGAATTTTCTGTCTTTGAGACACAGCTTCGACGGCGCTTGTGGTGGCAGGTCGTGATTCTCGACAGTCGGGCTACTCAGCTATCAGGACAGAGTCATCTCCCAGACCCGTTGATCTCCAACTCCAATACTCGCCTGCCGTTAAACATTCTTGATGAGGATATGAGCCGAGACAGCTCTGAGGCACCCGTGGAATGCACTGGCTTAACTGATATGGTTTTCTGTTTGATTCGCTACGAATTCGGGCAGTTTCTACGAGATCCAGAGCAAGGTCCGACTTTGTTCGACCAGAAGATTCCTCTTACCACAAAAGAGGAAATCATCAGCCGATTCGAAACCCTGCTGGAATTGAAGTATCTAAGATTTTGCGATCCGTCAAATCCGTTGCACCTTTTGTCATCTTTTATGGCGCGCTCTGGACTCTGCAAATTGCGCTTGCAAATCCACCATCCTCGTCACCGACCGGAGCAGGCAGAGGGCTCTGTCGTAAAAAGGGATGTATTATTGGTCATATCTCTTAAGATGACGGAGCAGCACAATGTCGCACGCTCTACTGCAAGCATCCAACGCTACCTCTGGCACATGCAGAACTACTTCCAAGCCGATGCTTTCGTGTTACTTCTTATCGAGCTCAGAAAGCTACCAGGACATCAGCTCGCGCACCATGCATGGCAGCAAGTCGCTGAGACTCTGCAATACCAGCCCCAAATTATAAATGATACACAAAGTGCTCTATACGCCGAGATTCGTCTTTTGATTCTCCGCGCTTGGACGGCCTATGAGGAGCATGTTTCATCACACTGCAGCGTCGGCTCGAGCACGTCCTTCTTATTTCGTGTTCCAGATTTTGTGGAGACATTGAAATCACAGGTTGCTTCGAATCAAAGTGAAGATATGCGGAGTGCAGCAGAAGTCGTTGGCGATCTGGAACAGAGCTACGACTTTGACGTGAATTGGCAAAGTTGGGATGAATTATTAAGTCAACCGTGTCGTGATGACTTCTTCTTCAATGATAGTGATTGTTTGAGCTAGCCGTTGTCATTCTACATGATGTTCGTAGTCCCCTTTAGTAGACCTAAATCAATATCAACATTTTGAAAGCTGCTTTGATGGTATTTGTTTTTCTAGACCAAATTTAACCCAGCCCTTCACTTCCTTATTCAGTCGGTATCTATCCCACTTCTATCTCTTTATTCTGGGCCTCGAGGCCATGATCCGACGGACACGCCGATCAGAGCATCTCTGTGACGTATCGAAACATGAACTATTCCTAGCAATCCCACAACATGTTAATTGCGATGTTTTTTTCAGTATGACTACTACCGGCATTCGATGCCTGCGGCTTCGTGACTATGCCGTCAGTTGTGTGCGCATGACAGCGAGTATTTGGAGCAGAGAAGCATGACTGCAACAACAAAAGCACGCTTTTCGTGGGCGACCAATAAAAACCAGGCAGGAGGCTGTATCTTCGCTTCACTCGTGCGCTTTGCGGAAAATTTTGGCAGGAAAACAGATGTCTTCTGTCTACAGAGGTTCATCAATCGCCACGAGTCATAGCTGGTAGCTTTGTTCACGGGGAATCGCGCGTTGCTATGGCTGATTGGTGGAAAAAGTGTTTGAAGGTATTGAAGCAGCCCACACCGTGGACATGGATTCGAACATGGCTGAGTCACGTAATGAACTCATTTCCTCTTACATCATCTGCAGCTCTTGGTTGGATGCCAAGCTTAATTTCCGATATAAGGCGCCCTACTGCATCCTTCAGCCACGACGAAGACAAAATCACTTACAAATTTTTTAATTCGTATACGGCGGTTATGTTCCTATATCCCAGTCATCCAAGCGTCCGAAGGCTTTCTTCCGCATAAACAGCGGTCACTTGTCGACTCTTTGTCTCCCTTTATACCACTTCAATCAGCTTTCCATTGACAATTCGGCCCTGTTTTGAGGGTTGTGGCCGTCATGGCAGACGGATCGAACATTGTATTTCCGAGCGACCGGCATCTAACGCGAGAGGAGGGTCTTGCATTTCTCGCAGCTAAGGGGTCCAAGTCGGCCGTTCCCAAGTCACAATATGGCTGCCCACCCAGTAGAATTCTGCTGCTGGCCGATATGCACCCAATACTCGTGCTCGTCATTGTCCTTGCCGGCATCGTGGGGATAGCATGGCTAATCGACAGGTTATCGGATTGGGCTCAGCCCTGGCGCCTCCTCCCATACCCTGTGCGCGACTCAAAGACACAAGTCAGGCTGGACTCCCCCCATGATTTCCTGGCAAAGGGCTCAGACCCTCGACCGTTTGTGTACGACATGCCACCACGGACACGACTCAGGGTTCTCGCCTACGGGACCGCTGCTTCGATCTGTGCCGTCGGTATCGCAAGCATCGTGTTCTGCGGGCTTCAGTACGGCAGATTGTGCGATTTATCGATTCGAGGTCGTTGGAAAAGCGTGCTCAATGCATGTGCTTCGTTGCTGGCTTGGTCTGGATACCTCGTGCTCTTACTACTCATGCACCGTGTACCGACGTGCTGGGGTATGATCTTGTGCCGTACAGTGTCGAACAAGCCAGGACCCCACTTCCCCATAGACTTTGGAATGCGCCTGTTGGGAATCCTCATATTCACTCCAGCTTTGCTCATCGTAGCTTATGTCGCTGTTTGTACCCTCATTGTCAGGTCGCTCGGGGTGCCGGTGCGATACATGCTCAACAGACCTGGGTTCGACAAGCAAAGGCCATTAGATGTTTGGCGCGAGTACGAGCAGATATCCCAGAATACGCGCAAGGCGATCTGGATGTTCGCTGATCACTTCAACCCTCTGCGAATCATTGCACCGGACCACGACCAGCAGAGCAAGGAAAAGGAAGCCGTCGAAGCAGTTAGGCAATCCGCGTCGAGCCCAAGGTAGGAGAAAGAGGTAGTACTCGAATGAAACGCAATCGCGGCGATAGTGCCAGGCAGAGAGGAAGACGCCTCGCTGTATCAACGGAGGTGGAAGGGTTGTCAGACAAGGAATCAGTGTTGTAAAAGAGGTAGACCACGTCGGCTTGACAGAAGTGTTGGAACTTGAGGCCATGTGCTGCAGCAGCTCGTTTCGTGATCCGCGAGCGCTATTTCACAAGCGTTCATAAGAGGCCAGAGCTCAACTTTCGCCTTACCCGTCGAAACTAGCAGCTCAAGGCCCCAGTATATTTCCTCTCGTGGGGACGCAACAATAGTGTTCTTATGCTTTCTCACTGGCATTGCCGGCGCCCTGGCCACCGTCAGGCTGCTTCCATCTGTTTCAAGTCATGTTGGGCAACTCGTTCAACCACGATCGATGCGTCATCGAAGACAAGCTGGATTTTCGTGGCTATTCGATCACATGATTCGCCTGGGACAGCTGGTCCATCTTTCTATTCAAGTAGGTGTGATGACTCCGCCGGCCCTCAAGGGTGAATAAAAAGACTGTGCATAAAGAGATGCAAGCCAAAAGAATAAAAGTTTGCATCACACTTTAAACAGGATTGGCAACATAAACATCTTGGGAGGCACTTTTTGTTGCTCAGAATCTGTGCTAAACTCGTCCGATTTGTCTGAATCAAGTTGGAAGGATAGGGTTCTATTATTGATATCGTAAGGTGAAACAGTACTTCATTTGAGTCAATCTAATAGCATATAGCTCAGTTATAAAGAAATAAAGTAAGCTTAAATATCAGGAAGTTCAATAGAACTTCAAGATAATCTCCAAGTAAACTATAATAAAAGAAATAGTCCAATCTTTAATAATAATTCTTTATCTCTTTCTTATTCTATTATATGACCTACCTAACATCTTCTTTTGATCTTTGCAAGTCTAATTAATATTATAATATCTATCTAGTCTTTTGTAGTTATAAGGAGTTCTTTTTGAATCTTTTTATAAAGACTTAAAGTCTTTAAACTTAAAAGTCCTCTTTAATTAATTACAAATAGTTTGAAATCTTTTTTTAGAATAGCATATTTCTTCTTTTTGTTATTCTTTGCTATTATAAAAGTCGAATAAAGATTATAAACAGTTATTTTAGCTTTTAAAGAAATTATAATAATGTTATAAAAAATCCTTCTTTTAAGAAAGTCAACCTAAATGTTAGTTCTTCTATTTGATAATACTTTGTTTCTTAGTTCTCTTCTAATATAGTTTCTTGATATATGTTTCAATCTTTTAGCTAGTTATTTCAGGGTTAGGGTTAGGGTTAGGGTTAGGGTTAGGGTTAGGGTTAGGGTTAGGGTTAGGGTTAGGGTTAGGGTTAGGGTTAGGGTTAGGGTTAGGGT